>APFE031206326.1:0-27898 GCA_000404065.3 Pinus taeda
TGGGACCCTTTGGATGATGGCAACTTTGTTGGGGTCCACCTGCAATCCTTGTTGAGATACTACATGACCTAGCACAGTCCCTTTAGTCATAAAAAATTCACATTTTTCTGGACTGAGGGACAGGTTCATTTCAATATACTTGTCCAAAAAATTTCCTAGGTTAGATAAAGCTTCCTGAAAGTTAGAACCATAAGGAGTAAAATCATCCATATATATTTCCACTGCATCATGAACCAGTTCAGGAAATATACTCAACACTGCTCTCTAGAAAGTGGCTGGAGTGTTACACAACCCAAAAGGAAGGAACTAGTATGCAAAGGTACCCCAAGGACAAGTGAAAGTGGTCTTATCTTGGTCTTCTGGGATGATTTTAATCAGATTGTACTTGCTAAACCCATCAAGGAAGGAGAAAAACTTTTTCCCTGCTAGACCATCTAACACTTGATCTATGAAAGGCAAAGGAAAATGGTCCTTTTTAGTGGCTTTGTTCAACTCTTGATAGTCGACACAGATTCTCCACTTGCCATTTTTCTTTGGCACTAGCACCAAAGGAGAGACCCATTCACTGTTAGAGATGGGGTAGATGAATCTTGCATCAAGTAATTTTTACAATTCTTCCTTAATAATGTCTTTAAGTGTTGGATTCATCCTCCTTTGAGGCTGCCTGACTGGTTTGCAATCTTCCTTAATGTATATATGATGAGTACACACTGAAGGGTGCACTCCCTTCATCTCCTTATAACTCCAGGCAAAGGCATCTAAATGTTTTCTCAATAAGATGCACAACTCCTTCTCTTGGGAAGTGGATAGGGATGGATTGATTTTCAAGGTTCTGTCTGGGCCGAACTCTATATTATTAACATGGAGAGAGGTCAGGTTGGCCACACAAAGATCAGATAAGGGATTGTTTTGGGTTTCTTTCACTATATCTTCCAATGGCAAGGTACTGGGTGGTGGATTCTGAATTAAATTTTCAACGATATCATCCTCATCTTGCAGTTCCCCCCCATGGTGGTTTCTAATGCACAAAGTGGTGCAGAATAGACTTCATCCTCATTCTCCTCCTCCAACCAGAGAGGTAGATCATGTTCTAGCAAGGGTTGGGCAGGAGGGTATAGGATTAACTATTTGGACATATGCCCGTTCTTGATGGTCATGTTCCCAGCCCAACAGCTGATGCAGGCATCGACAGTAGCCAACCAGGGTCTTCCCAGGATGAGAGGATACCCAGTGAGCTTTGCCTTCGGCTGGAGAACTAAGAAATCAGCAGGGTACTCCCAAGAATTAATGGAGACCATCACATCTTCTACAATCCCTTCAGGGGTCACAGTGGAGCCATCTACTAGCTGTAGTACTGTTGTGGTCTTCCTCAAGGAGCCTCGGAGGTTAAGTTTGAGCATGGTGTCCTTTGTCATCACATTAATGGCAGCTCCTAAATCAATCAAGGTATGTGGGATCATGGTGCCATTGATGTGGACATCAACTACTGGGCTTCCTGGGTCCAGATATTTCGAACAGATTACTTGCCCTAACATCAGGTCAGACAATTGTCCTATGACATTGATGGTTGGGGCATCTCTCTCGCACCTGCCTAGATGCCGAAAGAAATTTTCTTTGATCAAACTATTGTATATAGGCACATCTTTTATGGCTTGGAGAAGTGGTATCTTCACACATAACTGTTTCAATTCTCCCAGAAGTTCAGTTTTTTGGGTAGGTTGTGTTGTCCGGGATAATCTCTAAGGAAAGGGTGGAATTGCTTTAGGTTCACTTTCCTCTTTATCTTCATCAACCTCCCTAGGTGGAGGTTGGCTATCTGGGAGAACCTTCCCAGATCGTAGGTTATTCTCCTAAATCTCCATATCATAAGTTGGGCATGATGGTTCCCCACTATATACTTGCTGAGCCTGTCTGTTATTCGGGTTCGGGTTCGGTTGGGCAGGCATTTGGGGTTGCCTTGGTGGGGCAGGAAGCAATGGTTGTGGTTGAGTAGGTGGTGGAGGCAAAAGAGCAGGATGAGAGTTGTACTGGGGCCTCCACCCCTAATGAAATGCATTCCACTGAGGTTGTGGCTGAGCATAGGAGTGAAATGAATTAGCGGCTGGTTGGGCATGATATTGAGATGGAAAGGACCAAGGAGGAGGCGTGGACTAGGAAGGATGAGCAGGAGGGCCCCAAGAAGGTATGGAAGTGACTTGGTTGGGGTTTTAGTATGCCTGAGATTTCCCTTGCATCCCCTGCTGGTATGGTCTAGGTCCATGCGGTCTACTTTGGTTCAAAAAATAGAGTGGTTCAGTGGCTTCTTCGGCCCCCTGGTATGCAGCTTTAAGTCTGGGAAAAGAAGGGCACTTATCTGTAGAATGATCTTCTTCACAGACTAAATAAACCTCTATAGAGTTCAACGGACATTAGTTCTTAGGATGCCTCCTAGTGCACCTAGGACAAAAAATGGCCAAAGCCCTCTCTACTTCCTCTTATTTCCTTTTGATATGCAAGGTATCCATTTGCATGGCAAGAGTCTGCAACATATCACTCTTGAAGTCTTCCATCATGTTTCCAAGTTCACCTTTGATGGATGAATTGGATGAGGAGGTACTGGCTATGGGTTGACTCCCCCTACCCCTCTTTCTGGCTGCTCTAGAATGGTTTCTAAAAACAATCTTTATGTCCTCATAAAGTAGTTGGTAGATGTCTCCCCCGACCAGTGGATGGAGGGTGTCTAGAAGGTCTTCCGGAATTCCCCTGAGCAGGACCAACTTCAAATATTCAGGTTCAAGTGTGCACCTGACCCTTTTGTAACTGAGCTGGAACCTCTCTTCATAATCTTCCAAGGATTCATCACTTCCCATGGTCATTCAGAAGATTTCTCTCTTGGTATCTTTTGACCTACAATAGTCTTGATATTTGTTATTAAAGGCCTGCTGCATCTTAGCCCAAGTTGTGATGTTATTTCCAGGTAACCCCATGAACCAGCGCAACGCTGCATCCTTGAGAGTAGAAGGAAATAGTTTCAACTTTTGTTGATCTTCTGCATAGTCATAGGTTTTACAGATGACAACAAACTCAAACAAGAAGGTGTCAGGATCTTCTGTAGTCAAACCATGTAAGTGAGGTAGGGCTGAAGGA
The DNA here is from genome assembly GCA_000404065.3 of Pinus taeda. NCBI lineage: Eukaryota > Viridiplantae > Streptophyta > Pinopsida > Pinales > Pinaceae > Pinus > Pinus taeda. Next base: position 3,127 of record APFE031206326.1, read on the forward strand.
CTGATATTCTTCATTTTGGTGTCCCCATTAGTCTCCCGGATGGGAAATTTACCCTCTATTCTTTCTCCATTCCCCCTAGCATTTCTGTTTTCAGCGATTGGCTCAGGAGGGATGTTTTCTTCTTCTTCTTCCCCTATATGTTCTTCAAATATCTCTGGTTGTTCACCTAAAGGTTATTCTTGATCACTGCCATCGAAGAAGAGAGAAGGTTGGCTATGTGATGTAGTGGGGGTGTTGGGAAAGAATTTTCCTGAATTATCTCTGTTCCTACGAGGCATGAAAGGAAATATTTTTGGTTGGTTTTTGTTTTTTCACTGATTGTACCTGCAAAACTGAAATTGATTGAACAAAAAAATTGCAACTAACTGAAATGAACTTGTTGGGATGAAATGCAGAATTGAAAAGGAAAGCAAATGAAATGCAGAACTGAAAGCAAGGAAATGACTAATCTACTTTTATTAAAATGGAAATTGCAAAACTGAAGAGGATAGCAAGGAAATGTAGAAGCTGAAAGAAACAACTACTCTACTTTTTCTGAAATGGAAATTGCAGAATTGAAAAGGAAAGCAAGGAAATGCAGAAACTGAAACAAACAACTACTCTACATTTGCTGAAGTGAACTACTTAGCAGAATGTTGCAAGAGAAAATAGAAGAACACAATAATCACAGAATACTCCGACGCTTCCCCGGCAATGGCGCCAAAAAGTGGTGTGCACCAGTATTGCAGCAATAATGCTGCAACTCTTGGGCTGCCTACTTTAATCTTATCAACTCGGTAGTTCATAACAAACTTGGAAACGACAGTGTTGTATGCATAAGTACTAGTTCTTACTGCAGGCTGTCACTTGGTTAGCTAGTGCAAGATCACTAGGAGCTCAAGCCAACTTCTATGGATTCTAGAAGAATCTCTATATGTGATGAAATAAAAGAAAGCTTACTCTATAGAGGCTACTCTACATGCATAAAGGAAAAGAAGACTGAAATGTAAAGTAAACCTAGCAAACCCTACTTAACCAACTAATCCTACTTTTGCAGAAAGAAATATGAAAACCATGAAATGAATGCCATTACCTACTTAGGAAGTAAACAACATCTACTCAAGCTATTTCTAGAAGTAAACGAGCAAAAAACATCTCTTTGGATTTTTATGTGAAATTGTCATGCATGTAATTTATTTATCTGTGAATATGGCAGTGATTAGATGGCGATAGAGGGCGGTTTTGGGACTTGAGAAGATGTAAGATGGTGTGGATGGGTCCTACGAGGTCTTAGGTGGCCTTTTGGAGGCTTTTCCCACAATCAGACTTCAAAAGGAAGCCTACAGGAAAATTTACAGGAGGATGCCGAGAGCAGTTTTGAAGCTTTTGAAGGTGTGAGAGTGGGTGGAAAGGGTAGCTAAAGGCTGGGATGATGTGTTAAGGTGCCTAGGGTTCACCAAGGATCACTAGGAGAGAGAAAGATGGTCGGGAGAGAGGAAGAAATCCTATGGAAAAACATAGAAAACTAAGGCAGATTTGAGGTGAACTTTGGGCAACCTGTAGGGCATAGATCAGGGAGAGAATGTGATGGCTGATAGGCTGACCTACTGTAAGAAGAGATTTGCTTCAAAAGAACTGGCAATCAAACAAGGAGATCAAGCAAGCAAGGAAATTAAGTTCATAAAAAAAACAGAATTTTGCATCAAGCTAATCTAAATTATGAGCTATGGAAAGAAGTGCGGAAAAATGCTATAATGAGAGAAAGCATGGAAGAAGACTTATTGCAAAGACAGAAATGAGCATGGTGAAAGAGATCTAAAGCAAAGCACTAACCTTTTAACAGACTGTAACACTAGAAATCCTATGGAGAAGGAAAATTTGTGTTTTTGTGGCAGTAAGAGGGTCTTGGCCTTAGTTCATGGTCCCACAGGGAGGAAAGGAGGCCAAGGCACTGTTGCTAGCCTTTTGTATCTTCTGTCTACCACTGTTCAACCTACTATAGAAAACACAAATGGAAACAACCTTCTAAATCACCAAAAGCAACCTATTCTTAACCAAGAAAGAAATTCATCTGACAACAACTAATTCATAAATTGAAACAAAGCATATAAATACAAACAAGAGGAGCTTGGCTGCTTGGATTGGGCCCTAACCCAAGAGCTTCAGCTCTCTGAGGTAACTCAATGCTAGCTCAAAAAGGATCTCATCTTTATTATCAAAATAATAATAGGATTACATGAAACTATCAACAAAAGTAAGCTCGAAGTTGAGCAGGGCAAAGCTGCAACAAAAATTCAACAAAAGTTTGACCAACTCCCTAGTGATGCCCTAGGCCTCTCTACTTATACAAATGAAGCTTCCAACAACTTCCTCAAAATCAGGGAGGCTTGCCTCCCAAAACTCAAGATAAACATAAGTTATCCTCCACTTGCTCGGTTGCCTCCTAGTGCATTGATTTGTTTGTTTGTGCTCCGAGCTGTATGAGGGAGAATTCAAAGTGGGGAGTAATAGATGAGGGGGATTCCCTCCTATAAATCCTCTCCTTTGTCCACTTCAAATTATTGCTTCCAATTCTCCATTAAATCTTTGACTTTGTCTTCAAAATTCAACAAAAATATGCATTAAACACATATTAGACTCGATGGCATCATAACAAACCCAACTCACTCCATAAGCATAAATATAATAAAAAAACATGCAATAAGCTAAGAGAATGGTTGATTAAACTATGTTAGGAGGCAAAATGAGCCCATATAATTACCCATTGATGGGGCTCATCACCATGTGCAGAAAATATAGGCAAGGTTGGTCCTCAAGCAAAGACAAAAATAAGTATAGTTAAGATTCATTGCTATAGAAATATTTTGGAAGTTCATATTATTGAAAGATGGAGGAATCTAAAGAAAAAGGCCAAGGAAAGAGGGAGTATCAAATCTCTCCTATGAGTAAGATAGTATGCCTCACAAAAGGATCCTATCATAAGCTGATATATCTTGTGTTATAAGATATGACAATGATAATAAGATGCATCATGGCATCATGAAAGCATTAGAAGCAAGATATCATGACATCACCTTGGATATCATGAAGGACAAAAGGGAAAAAATCCATGGCATTCAAACATAGCTCTTGGGAATCTCATTGAACATTGAAGGAAATAAAGATGTCATCGAGGACAAGGCTTATCATACATTAAGGCAAAAAGGAAACATTTGCCCGATTAGGGATATGCAAGATCCTCAAGATTCTCTAAAGGAATCCTCATCAGAGGGTTCACTAATCTAGAGAGGGAGCAAGTGTTTCATCAGGAACTCCAACTTATGGAATTCATGGGATAATGATGCGATGACATGAAGTAGATATAGGGATTGAAGATCTCTTCAATCAAGGAAGCTGCTGGAAGAAGCCTCAATGACTTGAAGGTAAAATAAGGTATGTATGCTTGTGCTTAATATTATAATGACATGTCATATGGTTGCAGGTAACATGGATCATTATTTCTATCTTGAGAAGCATGATCAAGAGAAAAAAGGATCTCCTCCTCTGGAAGTATGAAAAAATACATAAGATGCACTAGATGAAATCAACATAATATGTCCTCATATGAAGTATGAGGTGGTTGACTACAATTAAGAAACTTTGATTGAAAGCACCTGGGAAGGAAATGTGTGAGGAAGGAAGAGATAGTGAGATATGCAACCCTAATGAAGGCAATCAACATCCAAAAGACCAAGAATATTTAACTAGGAAATCTCACATAAATATATAAAGACTCTGATGAAAGTCTAAAAAGGATGAAGACCCTTGACAATGGATATCTTTGGGAGATATGTCAATAAGTGTGCAGGATGCTGATACCTACAAGAAGATGTCATGATGAAGAGCCATCTCGTAATGTATGATTTAATTTAATATGATGTTTTGATTTCTTGAATAATATCTGGATGAGTTCATGTAGGGCTACTAGAGCAAGACTTATGAGTACTAGCACAACCAGCATTCATGCGATGGATGGAAACTCCTAAAAGAAGCATGGAGAGAAAAGTAGTAGCCATATGAAGAAAGTTCTAGATGTATACCAAGAATGCAACTTTCCATGAATAAAGGAATGACATGACATAATAAGAAGGAAAGTGATCGATGGTTGTTGCCCTACAAGGAAGAAGCTCAACTAAATTTCATGACATCAAAGAGAAAAGTTGATCAAGCAACTGAAGAACCCACAAAGAAGAAGTTATTGATGTATAAAAGAGTCCCTATCTAAGAGGGAGCTCTGACAAGTCCCTGATTAAGAGGGAGTTTGAATTAAATCACCCCTGATTACAAAGGGGTGACAGTTAAGTTCTTCCATTTCATGTGTCATGCACTAGACCAGGAGTAATAACCGTAAGTCTAGATGAAGGCCATGAATGGAAATGTAGACACATGATAGACACAAAATTCTGGTATTCACTTGGGAAGAAAGAATGGGAGGATTGGGTAATCATAGCATATGATACTCTTTGAGGATGTGTAAGGCATCCAAGATAAGAGTAGGCAAGAGGACCGATATTCTTTGAGGGCCGGGAACCCAAGATAAGAATAGTCCTAGAAGGTCATACTCAGTGAACGCCCAGGTGGGTATGTAACTTGAGAGACAATGATGAAGGTGTTTATAAATCATTGGTCTCACCAACATTGTAGCTCATGGTCTCATGGATATATGGAGTTGTTAGTCAAGGCCTTTCACTATGAAAATGCTCATTGATATGATGTTATACATATGGGATTAAAAATCTGATTCTTCTTATGAGAAATTCTTCAGATTGAGAATACTAAAGTACCATTGTAAATACCTCCTTACTTAAGAGGGAGTGTTGAAGAAAAAGGTAACTAGGTTTGGTATTTGTCAATGTAATTTTGATCTTTGTACTTGTCAAGAAAAAGAATTATTGTTTTTATAAATAATATGAATGAGTTTCTTGCTCATTCCATAGGCCTACGAAATTCAAAGAGTCAAAATTATATTAAAGAGCTCTACTTGAGCTTCTATGTAATAAAAATAGGTCAACCTAGTGTCTAGCAGCACTCCAAATGACAAGCACAATCCTCTTTGTCACATTGGCAGGGAAATCAAATTAAAATACAATCATGTCAGCCTAAAAACAATTAGATTCACTCATGCCAACTCTATAAATAGACACAATGCTTCACACTGTAATGTTGGCTTACTTATGGAGGCGTGACTACTATTAATACCTCGCTTGAGTCACTGCAGTAAACACAACTTCAGATCACTCTGAAACTTCAGACAAGGTACATGATTACAATATTTTGGTTGAGCACATAAGTACAAGTATTTCGATGGGTACAATATCTCTGTGTTTTCGGATGATCATCATGATCACAGTCTTGGTATACTAGGACACCCTTGGCATATCTATCATGATAAGGATCTTGGTGCAAGAAAATATCAGCTATACACATTGAATATTATACTTCAGATAAAGTCACAGTCTCGACATGATTATGTTCTCAGTGTTATACACTCTCGGTATGCCAAAACATAATTATAATCTCGACACGGTGACAACTATGATGGAAGGTCATAATGAAGACCTCGGTGAAGTGCTCACATATATATCTCAGTATGGAAGCCTAATCAACATGATAATGATCTTAGTGAGAAGTGCAGTAATGATCTAAGAGAAGATGGAGATATGGTGCAACAGTGTTGATGAAGATTTCAACAGTAGAAGAGGATTGGTGACTTGGTCTTGGAGTGACCTAGTAGATCAAGGGTCATGGTCTTGGTGTTCGTCAATTGGAATCTCTATAAGAAGAATTACGTATGGGTTTTCCTCTCTAAGAGGGAGAGGTTTTGGCCCTGGCAGAATGCCAGCTCCTTGTGTTCTTGTCTCTTTGTTTTGGTACCAGTTTGATGAAGTAAACACACACATTCATAATAAGAAGAAGGTTAAGATAAGATAAATGTTAAAATCATTTCACAAATTGTTATCAAGTATAGAAGAATCTATCTAATGCTAACTACCATGTATTCTTCAACACACCATGTATATATATAGTTTGTAAACCATATATATATGCTTTGCACCATAACCTTTATACACATGTATTATATGGTTGTTTCTAAACCATATTGCATACACCATATTAATGCGATGGCACCATATATAACCAATGTATGCATAAAATCAGCCAATGTGCTAGGTATAAACTTAATACCATAGTTTAATGTGCCATTTAAAGGTGTTCGCCATGTAAATAGCTCCACACCAGAGATTATGGGTTCAATCCTCATTATGAATTTTTACTTGTTTTGTCCACCTGTTGACTTTGACTTCCCTGCCACATGTCAAACTGTGTGAATGCCACTTGGCCAACAAGGCCCCATTTTCACATGTTCACCATAAACTTCAACGGGCAATTTCCCCTTCATCCGGAGACCAATTGCAAAACCGACGATACTGCCAGATTCAGCGCGACGAGCTCTTCATCTTGGCACTGTTTTTAAGAACATCTGAGACCTTTAAAATTGGATCATTTTGAGGATCCTCCTAGATAATTCCTCTCCACTGGAAGCTTTTGGACCACCAAAAGTTTGGTTTTAAGTAGACATGAGGTGAGGGTACAACTCCCTCACCTTTCTGATCTCCATCCACCTTGCTTTGCTTGGATTCATGCCTTTGAGTCTCACTCAACAATACTTGACATCTCCATGCCTGGAAGTGCGAACCTTCCTTTTACCTTCACCTTTTATCCTTTCTTTGTTGACGTAAATCCATAATTGATCACCAACCTGAAAGTGATGATCCACCTGATGCTTATCATGGCGCATTTTGAACCTGTGAATTGTTTCATTCATCCGAGGAAAATAGAAAAACCTTTGTAGTTGTGCCATTGTCTTGCCCACACCAAAATGCCTTGAAACACGATAAGAATGTGCTTCCCTCATCACATGTGCTCTTTCTCGTTGTAGTATGCACAACTTGCCAAGATGGCACCATAACCTATCATGAACATGGTAATTCATTTATTCCACCTGAACACCATGAGTTAGTGATTCATAAACATCTTTGAAATCAGTGTCTTCAACATATTGTTAAATGTAAGTTTCATGTGCTAAATAACTATTTTGCAAGTTTCATGTGCTAAATAACTATTTTGCAAAATTATTGAAGCATTTAAAGAAGGTCTTGACCACATATTAGCTACTTTGTTTGTGGTACCTTTCTTATACTTGATTACTAAGTGGAACTATTGCAAAAAACCCATCCATCTATAATGTCGAGACTGCTACAACTTAGTTTGAGATTGAAGGCATTGAAGTGGTTGATGATCTGTATGAATCACTGTTTCTTTGCCCATTAAATAATGTTTATTTTTTAACACTTCCATTATTGCATATAATTCTTTATCATAAGTTAGATAATTTGCAACTGCTTTAGAAAATGCTTCAGAATAAAAACAAATAGGCTTTCCTTTTTGTAATAAAACTGCACCCATTGCATACCTACTAGCGTCAGTTTCTATTTTAAATGGTTGTTGAAGGTCTGGTAAAGCTAAGATTTGAGTTGTAACAATTTTTTACTTCAAAGTATCAAAAGCTTTTTGTTGTTTTCCTCCCCACTGAAAAGAGACTTTAAAACTTGTTAAAGCATGAAGTGGTGATGCAATAAAAGAGAAATTAGAAACAAACTTCCTCCAATACTCATATGCACCCACAAAACTTCTAACTTCCCAACTTGAACTTAAGATAAGAATATTATCCAGATAGACTATGACAAACCTATCAAGAAAAGGATGAAACACATCATTCATCACTCTCATTAAAGTTGTTGGAGCATTGCATAAATCAAACGACATAACCAACTATTCATGAAGCCCATGTCTAGTCTTAAATGTAGTTTTCCAAACATCATTCTTTGCAATACACATCTAATGATAACCATTTCTTAAATCCAGTTTAATGGCTGATATACGATAGATGCTAGTGTTCGGGAGAGGTGCATTAGATAGTAATTGAATCTCAGGTTGTATTTATCATTTTGGAGGGATACTTTTTGGTTCTTTAAACAATTCTTTATAAGAATCTACTATTTCAACCAATTTGTCCTTAAACTGAGAATCACACCCTTCTCTTTAACGAACTTCTTTGGCTTAAGTTCCAAATGAAGCTTCCAACACTTGGAGTCATCATGTCCAACCCTTTGACAATGAGTACAAGTAGGCCTTTCTCCTTCTTCTTACTTGTCGTCGATTTATTTCCTTTCAACTTAACCTTTCTTTTGCCTTCTTTGGAGTCTTTGTGTTTTGACTGGTTGAATGGTTTCCACTGAAAAGTTTTGCCACCTGATTCAATATGAATGGCTTGCACATATACTTCATCAAAGTGAGTTGGATTAAATATAAGAAATGTATGTTGCAAATAAGAATGCAAACTTCCAATGTACTTTAACAAAGTTTCCCGTGTGTTTAATGGAACACCAAGTGCCAATTCCTTTTTCCTGAATTCTTGTGTAAACTCTTGCACACTATGTCCTTTACCTTGCCTCAAATGTTGCCAATCTATTACAACATGTTACATATATCCTAAAGGATAGAACTGCTTTCTAAGATCTTTAATAAACTTAGACCATGAGGAGATGAATATACCCTTATGCTTTAAATCCGATTGGGTTTTACGCTCCCACAAATCAAGGTTGTACCCCCCATTCTAAGTGTAGCTAACTGAATTTTTGCAAAATCATCAACAATATTCTGAATTCTACAATACACTTCAATTTGTTTAATCCAGTTATCTAACTTTTTAGGATTCATTTCACCATCATATAAGGGTAGTTCAAACTTAACATCAAGCTTCAAAAAATGAGATGTTTCATGCTTCTTCTTTGATTCGGAAGTTGAATCTGAACTTGAATGATTACAAGATAAAGAAAAAGAAGATGAAGATGGAGGAGAAGGAGGTTCATTACCATCAACTTTTTCCTTGCCTTTTTTTCACTTTCGTGTCTTTAGAAGATGAAGCTGCATCCCTAGTCTTCTTGTCTTCACAAAGTTCTGCAATCATCCTTTGCATATTAAGGAACATCTGTTGAAATTTCTCCTCACTCTTTGTTTCAGGAGCTTCTCCTTCCTTTCAACCTGCCATTTTTTGCAAGACTTTCTTATTTCCAATCTTTGGATTTAACTCTTCAAGTTTCCCTTCTCCATGTTATGACATATATCTAATCAACATTCACATTGGCAAATATCCTACTTAAACGTGATGAACATTGCTATGATATCAAAATATGATCTGAAATATACAGGATTGATTATTTGTGCAATTTCACCAACATTAACTAAGGTTGCATTTATGTGAATGAATGAGGGAATTTGAATTGTTAATATGCCTTAAATGAAAATTGAGGACATATATATATATAAAATTATATATATATATAATATTATATATATATATATTAATAACAACAACAATAAAGAAGCAAACAAACAAATGTTGATGACATAGTTTTTCTCTCCTGGACTACGTCTCTGAATCTGTTTCCAATGTGTGTTTATTATATTAGGAATGCTCCAAAAAAATCTTTACATAGAATTTCACCAATTAAACTGTGCGCATAGGCACTGCGGGTTACAATCAGAATGAAGGCCTCTATCTCAACTCTCCAACGCCACACTCCATTCTCAAAAAGCCCCAAAGACAACCAAGTTATGCTCAAAAGAGCATTTGAGGGCATAAACAAAACCAGTTTCTGAACTCCCTTATGTTACTCCTTCCTGCATTGGGGCAATGGCATTAACTTTCATAAAGCCTATTGCAGGTTCTAGGGTCAAGCCTTCGGACCTCCCGGGTTATTCATGGCATATGGTTTTGTTTAGGTGAATTGAACACATTACATGTGCAATTAAAACTATACACATAGCACACCATATTGTATAGGTGCATTTTCTTTTAACATGGTTTATCCATATAATACATATGGTATTCACTAATAGGACCAACAACCTCTTTAATATTTATAACCCAAGTTTTTGGCATAAGATTCAGCGAATTAACATGAAACCTCCCCACGACATGTAAATATGACATATGGTTGTATAATCCAAAGTTTACCATTGGACCGTTGCCATGTGAACTACTTATGGCGGTGGTATTATGTTAACTTCGTGCCACATAACTGTGCCACCTACTCCGCGTCGTTGCCATATCTGACAGTCGTTCAGACGCCGGCGGTTAAGATCTCTCAACTCGTGGCATGTGAGTAGTTGTTCTGGCGGCCTCGACCTATTCACCATTGGTGGAACCTGTGGCATAATTGTGCACTCTCGTGGCACCCCTGGCATAACCATTGCCATGTGACTGGACCTGCTTCGATGATGACTGGACCTGCTCCGATGTGTTGACCTGTGGCACGGTTACCTGCTCCGTACTTGCTCCCCGACGTTTCAATGGCATATCTCGTGGCGTATACATGGGGCATATATTACAACAAACCTTTGCAATTTTATTTAGTCTAATTAGCAAAAAGCAAGGATCCCACTAAATCCACATTTTTCATTTAACATATAAGATTGGTACTAATACACTTGCACACAACCACCATCAAGTTATTTTACTTTCATTGTTTTTTTTTTTGTGTAAATCGAACTATTCTATTATAATACAAAAAGTTACAGAGAGTTACATTTTCCGCCAAAATTGGCTACATGGACAGGATGACAATTCGAATCTGAAACTGAGCCTGAGAGGGAGGACTGTGAGACCGTCCTCGTGTCCCCAACTAGAACCATAACTGAAGACTCCAAAAACTGAACCTGCCACTCCCAGCAACACGAGGGAGGAGGTTGCAGACCCATACAAAAACTGAGAAGGCAGAATCAACATTACAGACCCATACAAAAACTGATATGGCAGAATCGACATTACAGACTCGGATACATAGACCATGACTGACACAGACTTTGCAGAAATGAACATAGACTTAGACTGACTACCAAAAACGACAGGTGCCGCTTTGCCGATTTGTAAGAATGAACATAACAAAGCCATACCACCATAGAAGCCCAGACCGTGCGCCTAGGTACGAGGATTTGGAGGCTCCTCCACCATCGGGGGGATGAAAGTGCCGTGTGGCTCCTCCACCACCGGGCAGCCGTAGGAGTCTGAGGCACTCGTGTCGGTGTAGGGCGCAGTGTTCCTCTCAGGCTCGCTTGGTCCGGCTTGATTTCTCGCCACCTCACCCGCGGCTTCCTGAGACTGTAGTTGCTGAGCAGGAACAGGCGATGGTGGCCTTGGATCAGCTGGGGCTCCAGGTCGGTCTTGGTGCTCGCATTTCTCAATGCGCACTGTGACGAAATAAACAGCATTGTCCAGGATGCAGGGGAACATGAAGCAGGCTGATGGGTGCCCTCCAAAGGGACAAACTGCCGACCTGCCCCGTCCTCTGCTTTGCCCTCTCCCTGTGCGGGCATGTGGAGAGAGAATTTCCTCTGAAGACGCAGAGGAGTGTGGAGGCGAGGCTCTTGCTCGGCCCTTGCCTCTTGAGCCACCACGTCGACAGGCTCCACGAAGCCATTCTCGAGGCATGATACAACACTAATACTGACAGAGGCGAGCCCAGAAACAGAACCACACTAGGTCAGAGGCCAGGCCTGAAACAGAACCACACCCGGAGAGAGTGCGCCAGCTAAATGCCCCGACCCGTACCCAGAAAAAGCAGGAAGGCCTAGAAATGCCCCTCGAACCAAGGCCTCAAGAGCTAAGGGCCGAGGTTGCTGGACAATCCTTCTCCCACACCGAGCAGACATCCAAGAATTGGAAACCCCCCTCCCAAACCAAACCAGACAACCGGACAACCAAACAACCAGGGTTACGCTTAACAGACAACCAAAGATGCACTCACCAGAGCTACTGTCTCTTCTTACCAGCTTTCGCAGACCAGAGTGCTCTCCGCTCAGCCAGAAAACTAGATAACCAGATAACACCCCTCTCGACCAGCTAACACTCCGCTCAACCAGATGACCAGATAACACCCCGCTCGACTAGAGAACACCCCTATCAACCAGAGAGACAGTGCTGTGCGCTCCTGAACCAGAGAACACCCCTCTCAGCCAGAGAATACCCCGCTCAGCCAGATAGCCAGAGCATCTCTCACCTGAACCTCTCGAATTCCTTCCGCTCGGCGTCGAAGTGCCGCCTCTCGGCGGTCTAATACCCTTGCCCCTGTGCCGGAGCCTGCCTGCATTTACTATGGCCGGACTCCTTTGCGAGTCTTCGGCCCATCTGTCAAGAGCTGGCGGCCATTTGTCATTGAATGACGCCGCCGGCTCATCAATGCCATGTTCATTCACCCGCAGCCGGGGGTTGAAGATCCTGAGTTGCCAATGATAGGCAAACTTGTTGTAGTTGAATATCTGCTGTTTCATTGAGCATACCTAAGTAGGGGTGACGATTCAGATCAACTCCCTGATTGGCTAACTGATCAACGACCTTATTGGCAGATATTTTAACATGATGGAAGGTGATGCTATTCGGTCTTTTGAGCCACGCTTCCAGGGATTCTAATCTGCTGAGCAATCGCCAGCTGGAGGCAAATTTGGTTGCAGGAGTACCTGCTTGAAGCCGGATAGCCGCGTTGATTAGGATCTGGGAGTCGCCTTCTGCTGTCAGCGGATAGAAGCCCAGCCGGTCTGCTATACATAGCCCTTTCCATAGCCCTTCTAATTCAGCAACGTTATTGGTGTCATGTCCAATCGATCCGAAGAAGACATGCTGAATGAGCCCTTCGTCATTGCGTATGACTCCACCATAACCTGCAGGTCCTGGATTCCCCTTAGCTGCACCATCAAAATTCAGCTTGAAAGAGGCTCGAGTTGGGGGTGACCAATGAGAAGGGGAGACCGTCTTGTTTATCATTCTAGTGGGCGGATGGTGTGTGTAAGAGAGATGAATGCCCCAGGACTTCCAAATGATTATCTCATGGGGTGACGAAGGCCAGTCCGTTTCTTGCCAGGATCTGAGCGCTAAAGTCTCTTGAAGGTTATGCTTTAGAAGAGTCCACAGAATCTCAAGAGGGCACTTTTTGTCATTGAAAACTCTGTTATTCCTCTCCTTCCAGAGGGTCCAATAGAGAAAGCCTGGGATAAGAGTCTAGAGTGCATTCAGCAAAGGGCTTTGATAAGGCATCTTGGGCCAATTCCGCAGAAGATTTGCTATATTCCCTTGACAATTTCCAGATCTTTGAGTGCACTTATCAATTAGATTCCAAAGTTGAGTCGCTAGGGAGCATGTTTCCATTAGATGCAGGATGGTCTCTGCGTGCTAAGAGCAATTTGGGCATTGGGATGGGCCAATGAAACCTCTTCGTAGCAGATTGTCCCATGTGAGGATTCTTTTCTTGCTTAGAAGCCATAAAAAGATGGAGATTTTGGGCCAAATGGTAGCTTGCCAGATGTTACACCATAACTGATCTTTGTCGGCAGAGTTTTGGGCATGTCTCAGATTGTATGCTTCCTTTGTTGTGAAAGTTCCCCTCATTGTGTGACCCCACCTTAGTCTGTCCTGCTTATTTGACTTTTTGATCTTCCTGTGCTGTAGTTCTTGTTCGATGTCTTCAAAATCTTCTCCTTACCAATCCTCCTGCCAGGTTCTAGCTGGTCTCCATTGTTGATGGTCTGTACCTTCACTTTGCTGCCAGAATTGTGCTATGCCTGTCAGGTTATTGCGTTGCATATGAGTTTGCCAGAGCGGTTTGTGAAATATGGAGGCTAGCGTTGGAAGCTGCTGCCAAGAGTCCTCCCAAAAACGCGCTGAATCTCCTGACCTTACTTCCCAAAAACTGTGATCCTGAATGAATGTGCTATGAAGTTTTGCTGCATTCCAGATCATTGAGCCTGTGCTGCTTGGATTGAATCTTATCAAATCCTTCCATCCACTTCCAGACGCATATTTGGCCTGCCAGAGCTTCGCCCATGGAACCTGTGGTTTTACCAGCCAGTTCCACCAAACCTTTGCGCCCAGGGTATTGTTACTGTGCAGTGGGTCCCTTAGGCCTAATCCTCCAACGGTCTTTTGCTGGCATACCTCTGACCATTTGACTAAGGCCCATTTCCTATTTAGACCCGACGAGCCCCAGAGAAAGTTCCACTGCAGATTACGTATGCCTTTGAGGACCCATTTCGGGGTTGCAAGGATAGAGAAGAGATAGAGCGGCATAGTTTGTAGCACTGATTTGATCAGGGTGAGACGGCTGGCAATGTTGAGAGACCTGTACGTCCAAGAGGAGAGACGGGCTTCGAGTTTATCCAATAGCGCTCTCCACGATGCATGCTTAAGAGCTGAGAGCATAAGAGGTGCGCCCAGGTATTTGGAGGGAAGCGAGGCAATGGAAAAACCTAGGATTCTGGCAATATTTCGCTGAGTGGAGACAGGGGTATTGAAAAAGAAAAGCTGAGATTTAGAAGCGTTTATGGAAGTGCCTGAGGCTTCAGAAAACAGATCGAGCAGGGTCTTAAAGGAGTTAGCTTCAGCAGAGGAGGGATGACCAAAAAGCATTGTGTCATCTACAAACTGCTGGTGTGAAGATGGTGGGAGGCCATGTAATGCAATGCCTTTAATGGTCTTTGAGGTAATAGCATGATGCAGCAAACGACTGAGACCTTCTGCCATAAGGATGAAGATGAAAGGGGAGAGGGGATCCCCTTGCCTTATGCCGCGAGATGATCTGAAGGGCCGTGAAGGAGAGCCATTGAGCAGGATGGAGAAGCTGGGAGAAGATATGAGGTTCATTATCCAGCGCGTCCAGGTGGGGCAGAAACCAAAGGCAAGAAGCATGTGCTGAATATATTCCCAGCTTAGCTTATCAAAAGCTTTTGATAGATCAAGCTTCATTATCATACCCGGCTTTTTGAGAATCTTTAAGGAGTGGATAATCTCATTTGAAAGGATGATGCCATCTAAAATTTGGCGACCTTCTACATACCCTGTTTGCTCGGGAAGAATGAGGAGAGGTAGCAGGGGTTTGAGTCTATTGGCAATAACTTTGGAGATGAGCTTGTAGATGACATTGCATAGGGCGATGGGCCTGAATTTGTCCGGCGTGTTGGCTTCCTCTCCTTTGGGTACAAGAGCAATAAAGGTGGAGTTCAAGGAGAGGAGGAGCCAGTGCATTGAGCGAGATTCCTCTACTAAATCCCAGACTTCGTTTCTGATAAGATCCCAAAATTCATGAAAAAAGTTAGAGGTAAAGCCATCTGGACCAGGAGCCTTACCATCTTTAAGTTGCGCCATTGCATCCTCCACCTCTTGCATGGAGACCGGTTGAAGCAGGTTTCTGTTGTGGTCGGCAGTGATGAGCTTTGGAATGTGCCTTGTGACCTCTTGGATAGCAGCTTTTCTGCTGCTGGTTTGCTCAGTGAGCATGTCCTGAAGGTAATCTCTGAGCTCCTTTTCCATGTCTTCATGCCTCTCTAGTTTCTCCCCCTCATTGTTATTGAGGAAGACTATATTATTGCTCATTCTTCGCTGGATCGTGGTTCTATGGAAGAATTTGGTGTTTTTTTCCCCTTCCTTGAGCCATTTTATTCTGGACTTTTGGCGCCAGAGGATTTCTTCTTGCGATCTTCTTGCCTCTAAGGCTGTCCAAAGGGTTTGTTCTTTATTGGCAAGCTCCTCCGTTCTGCCTGCTGTGATGATAGTTTGCTGAAGAATACTGAATTCCTGCTCTAGTTGTTTCCTGGATTCCGTGATGTTGCCAAAATGGTTCTTGTTCCAGGTTTTCAACACTTGCTTTAGATGTCTTAGTTTCTGTTGGAACTTGTACATTTTGGCGCCATTTGGAGGAGTGAAGGTTTTCCAAGCAGTTTGGACCACTTCCTTGAAGTTTGGGTGGCTGGTCCAGAAGGCTTCATAGCGAAAAGGTCTGTTGCTTTGATTTCCAGGACGGGTCCATTGCAGCATAATGGGCCAGTGATCTGATCCTCCTTGAGGCAGAATGGAGGCATGAAAGTCCCCTCCCAGATGTATGGCATTGTCTGAGAGAAGAAATCGATCAAGACGTGAGGCGATGTTGTGAACACCTCTACGCTTGTTCGTCCAAGTATAAATACCATTAGAGGTTTTAACATCAATAAGATGGTTACTACTAATGAATTCCCTGAATCTGGTGCTGTCTTCTTCTAGCTTCATCCGTCCTCCTTTCCTTTCTTCTAGGTGAGTGAGCATGTTGAAGTCGCCTCCACTGATCCATAGGGGGAAGCACCTGGATGAATTTAACCTTGATAACGATTCCAGGGCTTTTAATTTGAGTAGTTGATCTTGGGGAAAATAAGCATTGGTTAGATGCCCATGGATATCCGTGCCAATGAGATGAAACGTGGCCTAGATGAAACAACGGGTCGCATGGAAGTCTTGCAATATCAGAATCTGCGGATTCCAAACTATGGCTAAGCCTCTTGATGCGCCTAATGTGTCTGTAGAAACAGATTGACTTCCATTCCAAGCTTTATTGAGGAGCTGCTCCAGTGCTGTGGAGGTGCTCTTAGTTTCCTGGAGAAAGACTACTACTGGTTTTTCTGTCTGTATCATGTTTTTAAGCATTTTGTGCTTTGAGGAACCGTTGAGACCTCTCATATTCCAAGAGATAAGCTTCATGAGGAACTATGCGGGAGGGCCTTGTAGAACTTTGTTAATTTCGGGAATCTTCCAGATTCCATTAGTTGTTCTCCTAAAATGACTGTTCTCTGCAGATCAGTTTTGCACCCTCTTTTCTTCATCTCTTTTAGTATTTTTTTTCCATCCCATGGGCTGCCTGCTTGTATTCCTAGGCATTTCTTGTGTTGAGCTTTGTTCAGTACCCTTTCCAGTCTTTCTATTTCCCCAGGGGGGATGGTAGTATATGCTTTTTGCTTACAAGCATCTTCCAATTTGTGAATGTCTAGCCCATCCAAGCTTACATTCTCTATGTCTTCTTCCATGCTAATGGGAGTACTCAAATGATCGTCTAGGATTTCCTCATGCAAACTGAGAGCTAGAGCAGCATCTAGATCCATATCGGAGGGCTGTAAATCTGTGGCTATCACTGGCATTTTTAACTTAGATTTAAGAGGAGCCCCGATTATCTCCGAAGCAGAGGGGCGCGGAAAATTTTGAAGGAGAGGCTCAGCAGAAGGCGGTGTCTGAGAGGCTTGAGAGTCTTTTTGAGGCAGAAGGTCAGAGGGATCATGCGGGGTGAGAATCTGGTATCTGTTCGAGGAGTCCAGATTCTTATGGCTAGGGAGGACATCTTTTTGCCCGTTGGACGTTGAGGGGGCAACATTTGGTTTCTTAGCATGTCTACGGCGGTGTGGTACTTTGACAAACCCCTCTGAGTCTTTGGAGATCTCATTGGTGGTGGATTGGATCTGGACATTCAGAGGGCATTCCCTGAACAGATGTCCATGTACATGGCATTTGCGGCAGCGAAATGGTATATGTTCATAATCAAGAGGTTGATCCCATTCATAATCATCATGATAGAGGCTTACCTTTTCTGCGAGGGTCTTCTTGAGTTGCATCTGGACACAGATCCTTGCATAGGAGGTGAACCTTCGATTTTTGGTTTCCTCTGCCACCTTGATGAAGGTTCCAATGCGGTTGCCGATGTCCTGTAGAGTTTCTTCTCTCCAATACTCCGTGGGCAAGGAATACATTCGAATCCAGACCGGTACATGGCTTAGGTCTTCGGTATCTGGGTTGAATCGGGGTTTCCAATCCCGTAAGAAGAGACCCGTTGAGTTGAAGAAATAGGGGCCGCCCTCAAATACTCTTGTTTTGTCCTCTATGTAGGTAAATATTGCTGTGAAGAAGCCTTCAGGACCCAGAAGCAGGGAGACATGTCCTTTTGGCTTCCACTTGGAGTCCACCCAGCCATGCAAGGCTTTTTCCGTTGGCCAGAAGCCTAGAAATTTCCCAATGAGCGCGTGGTCCTTCATGTACTGTATTTCGCCATTGATTCTGTGGCTTGGAAGCTCCACTCTGATTCTTTCCGGTGCTTTGGGGATGCAGGTAGCCGTTTTTGTCCGTGGTGATGACGCCTTTGGACTTTCTGGCATTTCTTCATCATTGCATGCGTTCAGTTCTGGAACGACTGGCTGTTCAGAGCTTTGTCCTGGCTCTGTGTTCAGATTCTGAGAGGCTTTGGTTGTTACTGGTGCGCCGTCATCTCTGAAAGGATCGCTAGGAGGAGGGGAGGGTTGGTTACCTGCCCCTCCCCGTTGGGAGGGCATGATGTAATGTGCAGTCAGGCGCTGTCGCGGCTGCTGCTGCTAACGACTTCGATGGGTGCGGCGTCTGTGGTCAGATGCGCAGGTCTGGACATGGGCAGAGAGTTGCATAGCTCCGTAGGTCAAAAAAGAAACTCATGCAGACATCATAATACATCTCATTTTTTACTTTCATTGTTGACAAGTATGCCCTTGAGTGATTTGGGGCAACCAAAAAGTTGATAGTAATCTACAGAGAGATTGTTTCATGCTCTTGAAATGCCCAAATACCTTTTTAGTGGAAGAATGCTAGGTCTCATAGGACATAGAGCGTTTATTTATTGTATATTTTCACAAACAAAAGAAGTTTGTTTAATTGATCAAAACACTAAACTACATAGAAACTAAAGAAACATTCATATAATTCTACTTTACTTATTTTTAGTTTTGGTTCTATGTATTTGAATCAAGCCGACTTATTTTGAAACAATTTTTATATCCCACTAAAAAAATCACTTTATCACAATTAGAGAACAATAGGGACCCTTTAGCACCCCCAACGTTCTTGGCACTTATGATTACTCCTAATAGTATTGAGAGGTGTTCCTAAGCATACTACTTCATCGATTTAACCTATCTCTCAACAAGCACCTCTTGATGCGACTTTGCTAGACTTAGAAGTGTTACGAGCAACTTTCTTGGTAACACTCCATCTCACACTAATTGTCATTTTCACATAGCTAGTAGTCACCAAATTTATGTAATTGTGACTACAACTCTTGATTTATCATTTTTAGCTTCATTGAATCTCTTAGATTTAATGAAAATTTATATAGGTGACCCCATCACTCATGACCCTGCATGACCTCCCATGCTAATCAAGCTCCCTTATGATATCCCAAAATTTGAAGGGAAGTTAGATGAAGACTCACCCAACCACATTATGACATTTCATTTGTGGCGTTCCTCCAAGCACCATTGATGACTCTATACATCTAAAAATATTTCAACAAAATTTACTCATCCCCCTACTTAAATGACACATCAATGCAAAATCTTGGGGTCATAATAACTTCAAATCCCTAGCTAAGGCCTTCTTCACTTTCTTCCAATTACCATTACGTTATGACATAGGACTATAATTTCTCACCAAGTTTAGGCTAAATTCATCCACTCATATTGTGGATCATATCCACGAATGGAGGAGATGTCGCAACATTAGCAAAATTGGAGTAACTAATCAACTTCTTTTAGACTTTTTTCTCAAATCCCTTTTTTCCATCATCACGAAAGACATGGCCACCACCATGCCTCAAACCAAGGACAAAACCATTTTAAAAGATAAACATGATTTTGAGTTGATTTAAGCTTAGTAGGGATACCTCTACACGATAATCCATGATGTTTCGTGCTGTCAACCCTTCATTCAACCCAAAATGGGAACATCTAATGTTGTCGATGGACTTGGTGGATCCATGTTGAAACCTAACCCCCATGGAGAAAACCCTCCTACCTATGGTAAAAATCCTTATGGGAGCCATTATGGGCACACACACCCACTATTCTCAAACATGGAAAGACCATCCTCTCCTTCCATGTCAGTGATAAGGGTGCACTACACCAACCCACCTATCACTCGAATGCCTTCTCATGGCATGTTGATATGATCCCAATGGGGGCCATAAATGGGGGTTAAATGCTCATGTAATGTGTAAATATATATTTAATCTCATCAACCTAATAAGTCAAGGGCCATATGTGTAATGTATGAATATGCATATATAGAAATCATATAGTCATTGTTGAGGACATGTGATATGGATATATGAATGTATTTGGGTATTTGGAGGAGGGTCTCTTATTCTTTAAGGAGTTATTTTGTAACTTAGCTCAATTATCTATCTTAGAGTTGTGTTCAATGCATACATTGGTATATATTGTGTGTACTTCTAGTTTTTAATGTATTTGGAGCTTAAAAATTGGCATCAGTGCATACAAACCGAGGGTTTTGTTGTTACAAATGAGTCATCATGGAATTTTCATTCTATTTTTTTTTTTTTAAGATTTAAACTTGAAAGTTTGAAACAATTTAGGAGAGCTCATGAAGTACATCTATTCAAAATTTCAAATTATGGTTCACTATACTTTCAGAGATATACCTAATGGAAGTTAGGGTTTGTGAATGGTCTTGAAACTAGTCTCAATGAGCGATTTTGGAAAAAATGCTATATTTTTTTTCGAGGACACTTTATACCATGAAATTTTTAAGAGACCGAGAAAAGATCTTGGGATATAGCTAGTAAAAATTTTAGATTTTGTTTCACTACATTTTTGGAGATATATGCTATGGAAGTTAGGGTTTGTGATAACCCAAAATCAGTTTCAAACAAGCGATCTTGGAATTGTTGTTGTAACTTTTTCCTAAAGAAGTCACAAACATTGATATTTTTACTGATTTGAGGAGACATATAGAGGTACCTCAAGTAAACATTTCATAATTATATTTGAAAATTGGACATGTGGCACGCTATACAAGTTCACTCTTGGGAATAGGACAAAAATCAACAAATTTTGGGAAAGTTATCTTAACTTTCACTAGCACATCAAATTTTGCTCAAACTTGTGAAATTGCAGAGAATACATAACAAAGTACTATATGAAAAAATGTTAAATTTATAAGGGGTCAAATTTGCAGAGATAAATCATATCAAAGGTCGACTATAAATACATACTTAAGAACATAGTTTTAATGGTATGTTAACTTGAATCTATCGTAACTTTTGATTGGGGTGTCTAATTTAGGTGATTCAAATGATGCCGGAAAGAGAAAAAATAGAAGAATATATTTGGAAAATGACAATAACTATTTGAGATCATTATTGTAATATATTGAAGTTGTAAGTTGAGAGTTTTGGGTATACCTCAATTAAGAAGCAATGACAATTCCTAACTTTAGTGGAGATAAAGATAAAGATTAAATCAGGAATGGTTGAGGGTAATAAGGGAAAATTACAAGATTCCTTTTTGAGCGAGCCATTATTTCAATTGTGAAGCTTGAGAGTGTTGGATGAGTATTTATTATTACACTAGACAATTTCACATGGGAAGCAATTGCAAAACTCTTCTCAAATATATGGATCAAGGATATAAAAAAGGAGGCATTGTATGCAATTCAAGATGAATTAAAAAGAAGTTAAAGAAGAGATCAAGAAAAATGGTGATGAACTATCTAAGATATAAAACCTTAATGAAGCACTCACAAAGGACATTTAACAATTAAAACATGAAAAAGTAACAAAAGAAATTGGAAAAGGGATGATTCAAGAGAAGAATTGAAAAATAAAGATGAAGAAATATGCAAACTATGAAACCAAAACATAACACTACTTGATGAGGTGAAAATATTGAAAGAAGAAAAGAAGCATTGTCAAATTTAAGAAGAAACAAGGATATTATATGAAGACACTACCAAAATACTCGAAGGGGAAATTTACAATAAGGTTGAAGAAGCCCTAGACACAGTTGAAGTAAAAAAATAAAAAAAATATGCATTCTAGAATTGAAGGACTTCATAATTTGATATACGAGGTCACATTGTAGTTTCAAAAGGAGAAATAAGACAATATCCAAGAAGGTCGCCAAAAGATACTTGAAGAAGTTAAACTCATCTAGGGGAGGTGAACGCCAAATATGATGGTATTATCTCCAAGGCTAGAGTAATCAAAGACCAGGAAAGGATGACAAAGGAGACCATTGTCTCTAAAAACAATACAAATGAAATGGGTATGCATAATGAAGGAAGATCATCAAATGTGAGACCATATCGACATCCTTATTAAAAGAAAGATTTCATGGAAGACATGAAGATTAATATCAACATTCTTGAGGAAGAAGCTAGAATACTCATCAATATTTATGGAAAAAAACATCACACATTATTCAACATGATATTATCAAATACTAACAAGTAGTACAAATTTGAGATGTCACAACAACACTACATGGAATAGATAGAAATAAAATTACACAACAAGCAACCTATAATGCTCCCTCCAACCCCCTTGAATTAATCTCGACTGAATGGGAGGTGTTACTTTTAATTAACCCAACCTCCATTATCTCATCATGGAAATGGGGTTATAAAATTTCTACTTCCCCTAAAGTTAGCAGAATTAACTTTGGACAATATCATTGTGTTCGACTTGTCCAGAGCTTTTTGGTGATATGAATTTTTACTCGTTCCAATAATTAAATCAAAAGTTATGCCCATTTAAAGTTTGGAGCCCTTAACCTTGCCACGTCAACAAGGATCGACCATGTGGCACCCATGTGGCACTATCACACAAGGTCCAACGTGGCACTCGCCATGTCATGGTGCCACAGTGCCATTATGCTATCACACTACCCTCTAAGAAGGTACTCTAAAACATTATGTTGTGATGGGCTTGTTCACATCAGTTGACAAATATATTCCCCGTCTAGTGTTCTTGTCTCACCAGCCTCTATCTCTCAATGTACTCTGTCCCGAACTCTGAGACACATCTTGAATATTTCCACTAGATAACATAGATAATCTTCGTCCAATGTATTATGTCTATCTTGTGGGTCATGTTAACTCTACGACTTGCCATGAAATGCACCACAAATTTCCTTCATAATAATGAGTCCCATCGTGATGTGGCCCCCATCCACGTGTATCACCACGTCTGTATCACATTGTGACCCCAAGCCAGGTGTCACCATAAACCATTTCCACATGTTTTCTAGGTAACACGTCAGCCTAACCTCCTGTTGATGGGAAAAAATGACCTCATCAACAACGAGGAGACAACTCGGTCAGGGCCCCAAATCAAACCCTTTTCCATTTGGAATGGTGGTTTTGACTGGTTCTATTGGGTCTCTAGTTACCCATATCCTAAAACTAGCCTAAGGTTAATCTAGCCTAAACTAAGTGTATTCTAACTTAATCTTATTTATCCTATGTCAAGATAACACTAATTGTTAATTATGTGTTAATGTTATATTAGATACTAAAATATTAATATTTATCTCCTATATTGTACCTATATTAATATGCCTATATAACTATGTTTCAATACATATAATACTAAATCTATGATAATAAAAGAATATTATATATATTATATATATAATATATATATCATATATATATATATAGATATATTATATATAAATATATATATATATATTATTTTAATTTATTTTTTAATTTTTTTTTATTTATGCCGTGGTTCACGGAACACCCTGATCAACAGGTGGACTACGTCCCGGAAAAAATATGGGCTGATCGACCCCGAAAGAATCTAGCCCCGCGGCCCACTAACTGACTAACCCCAAGGCTTCAGGAGAATGGACCCTGTGAACCTCTGGATGGGACACTGATTATGGACCAACTGAAGCTAACCCTTGGGCTAAATAAAAATATATATTTATTACAGTAACATTAATATAATTATTTATATTATATAATAATAACAAATGTTAATAAAAATGTTAATCCTAAAAAATTTATTATTAAAATAAAATATTACTAATTATAATATTAGTCTATACTAAATATCTAACTCAATCAAACAAAATGATATATAATATAATATATATAGATGTTAATAAATATAACTAATCTTGAAAAAGACTTAATAAATCGGATTTGAAGCCGAGCGCTCTGCAACTTGCGAGATCCGCTTTCCACGTGATTTGAGCCTGCGAGCGCGCCCGCACTTCGCGCGTTCTGAGCCTGCGAGGGACCGTCGAGGGATCTGCTACAGGCCGCGACCTCCCTGGCTGGAGCTGTTGGCTCTCCATGGAGGAGCCAACTCCCTCTCCTCCTTCATATTCTGCAGCAGAGGCCTTCCAAACCCTATTGGCCTCCTTGCCTAAGAAGAAATGCATGGAAGCAGCAAAGTTTGTGAAAAGGCTCGAGGATATCCCTGAGATCGCCCTTCCGCCAGAAGGACCGATCCAAGTAGCACTTTCTCTGGCAGATCGGGCTCTGGTTGGACAGTTTACAAGACTTTGGCCTTCCCTGAAGTCGATCGAGAACTGGGTAGCCAGGAATTGGGCACCTCTAATACAAAACAAGGTAACTGTCATGCGGAAAGAGTTATTTTTGCGGACAAACCTAACCTCCCTAGGAGTCTAAGACTCTCTAGTGACAAACAAGACAAACAAGAGCAATCCTTCTCTAAAAACATACATTGTTCTATAAGAAACCAAGTGTTTTTCGATCTTACCTTAGGTCCAACGCTTGTTGTAGCAGTCCAGCCTTGCTGATCCAGATGATCTCCTCCTTCACTTTAAGACCTGCATACACTAACAAGGCAAACGATTACATAACACCTGAATATTTCATAAAACAAAGCATATTCATCACATAGACCAAGGAGTACATGAATAATTCATTAACAACAAATCATTGAGAAGAATGGACTTATTTGTATTAAGGAAACAAAAAAGGAACCATTACAACCTGAGCCTTGGTGTTGTGCAAGCTCCTCCCAGGGTCCAACAAGAGATTTCCTCTACT
>APFE031206331.1:0-20419 GCA_000404065.3 Pinus taeda
CACCTATTGTACCTGTTGTGTTTATGAAGAAGGCAAATCCCCTTCCACAATTTTTGGAGCAAGCCTTTCCCTATGAACTGATGAAGAAGCCAAGGCCCCTTCCACATCAAGTGGAGTAAACACTGCCTATCTGCTACAAACAACCTTATAACCCCTCTCTGATATCTTTTGTAGGCAACCTAGGGTTTGAAATTTCAAATAGCAAACCAACTTCAAAATCATGAACTAAATTTCAGGAGAATAGATCAAGGAGTGAACTTACTTGTTTAGAAGTTATAGGTGACAAAAGAGGAATTTGGATGATTTATAGGGTGATTTTGGTGCTTGCTGGCCCTATGCGCAGCACTTTGTACAGGTGCACAGCGCTCCAGTTCTATGTGCAGTGCCATGTAAAATTGCACTGGAAAACAGGCCCTATGTGCAACACTCCATTCCTATGCGCAATGCCTTTTTGAAAACCACTTTTAGAGGCTTTTCCGGTGTTGAAATTGAGCCTATGATAGCTTGTTGGAAATTTATCTCTCGTGGCTACAAAATGGACCTATAAAGCACTGAAAATGATCAATTATAACCCCAGAAAGGTCAATTCTCCCAAGGCTGGTCAAAAAGTGTAGAATGAGGGCGCAAAAATGAAGCGTTCTCTTGTAGAAAACTTTTGGAGGTATTCCTCAACTCCAAATTGAGTGCATGATAGTGCATGGGAAAGCTATTTCTATCTAGTTATCATTTAATGCATTAAGAAAGTTATTTGGAGACTCCAAATAGAAGAAAAAGTGATTTTTCCAAAGTCACTCTAGAAGTGCAACAACTCTCTTGTAGCAACTGTATTTTTGAAATTTCTCTAAAACCATGACACCTGTATAAAAAGTGAAGGAGTTTTTTCATCATTGGCCTATTATGGACAAAACAATCTCTCACTTTTTCCAAATTCATCCCTGTTTGGTCTAAAACATAGTTTGAAGAAAAACCAGCCCTATGTGTGTCAAATGATTTGTCCCTTGGAATGACTTATTGAAAAATGATGGAGACATGATGTGTATGAGTTGGAATGGCCTCATACTTGCTGAAATGACCTCGCTTATGCCTCATATACTTAGATGTCTCTGATTCCATAGATAAACCTAGCTCAATGGGTGAGGAAATTAGGGTTTAGTGCTTGTGGAGAATGATGATTTGGACACCCTTGGGAAAAGACAACTCCCTTTGGCATGCACTTAACCCTTTGAAAATTTAAACTTTCACTTGAAAATTTCCTTTGACAAATTGATATTTTGATGGTATGGCATCTTTGGAACACTGAGTTATTAGCTTGGGATGGTGAAATTATTACATTTTAAAGACATAAAATTACATAATGAAATAAGCATTTCTCTTTACAAATGATCTTCACATGGTGAAGGGATGTTAGTTGATCACCCTTTACTTGTTTGTATTATGCAATAGAATGGAACCTTGGCAACCCTAATGACCTAATGAAACTTGAAAAACCCTAAAAGACCTAATGAGACCTTGAAGGACTAAATTTCAAGATGACATAATGATCTCATGACTGATACAAATGGCATGATAAAAATAACTTTATCGATGATGTACAATCAACAAGATATGAAGCTATGCCAGCAAGTTATCATATTTAGGGAAGAGTGATGTTTTTGGACTAGGACTACCATCAGTGACTAATTTTTTTGCATGACCTAGTAGAATGTTAAAAAATTTCTGAATGGGACCCTTAAAATGATATGAAAAGAGGATTTTTGATCATTGATGGCAGGATGCAAATACTGACACTAACATAATCATCATCTATATAAACATTTCCATCATCATTAGGAGGAAGATTAGCCTCAACCTGATCATTTGTTCTTTTGAAATATTGACTTGGAGGATATTTTTCATATTTTCCTTCGTTAGTGCTATCCTCATAGTCCTTAGAATGAGGACTAAATGGAAAATTTAACTCTCTATTTATTGGATATTCTTCATCATGTGCATTTTCATTGTTTTTCTGATTGTCCTTAGGATTAGGAATACACGGAAAATGTGACTCTTTAGTTATTGGAAATTCTTCATCCTGCCCTTTGTCATTGTTGCTCACATAGTCCTTAGGATTAGGACTAAGTGGAAAATGTGACTCTCTATTTATTGGAAATTCATCATCATGCCCTTCCACACTATTGCTCTCATAGTCCTTAGGATTATGAATAAGTGGAAAATGTGATTCTTAATTTATTGGAAATTCTTCATCCTGACCTTCATCATTGTTGCTCTCATAGTCCTTAGGATTAGGACTAAGTGGAAAATGTGACTCTCAATTTATTGGAAATTCTTCATCCTGACCTTCACCACTTCTGCTCTCATAGTCCATAGGATTAGGACTAAGTGGAAATTGTGACTCTTGATTTATTGGAAATCCTTCATCCTTGCCTTCATCACTATTGTTTTCATAGTCCATAGGATTATGACTAAGTGGAAACTGTGACTCTCTAGTTAATGGAAATTCTTCATCCTACTCTTCATCACTATTGCTCTCATAGTCCATAGGATTAGGACTAAGTGGAAGTTGTGACTCTCCATTTATTTGAAATTCTTCATCCTAACCTTCATCATTTTTTCTCTCATAGTCCTTAGGATTAGGACTAAGTGGAAGATATGACTCTCTATTCTTAGTGAAATAATTTTCGTTATATTCATCAATATGAACAGAGTTGTTATGCGACGAAGATGTTGATGCTTCATAAAGTGAAACTTCATTATTAGAAGAGTCCATGGCTTTCAGATAGAAGAGTTTGAATGATACAAATCCTCTCTCTCATAATGATAATATATAGCTTAAAGAATGGAAATTTCCCTCCAAAAAATTTCACCAAAAATTTTCCCTCCAAAAATTTCGTTTGATGTATCTCCCTCCAAAATTTTCTTCTACAATCTATTGAAAAATTTTAACTAAAATTTTCTCTTCAAATTAATCTTTTAAACTAAATATTCAAACTAAATTTTTAAACTAATCATTTTTATCTAAATTAATCTTTTACTTTAACTATATAGCATTTACTAGACAAATGAATCTTTTTTTTTATTTTTTTATTATATCTTCTATCCCACATTTAATATAAATTACTATATCGCCATAACACGATTTATATATTAATTTTTTATTAAAAAAATTAATACCACATTCACGAAGTGATAAAAAAATTCCATAATATCCACTATATAATAAATTTCATTATCACTATTCCTCACATCACATAAAAACTTTTTGAGGTTTCGTTAAAAGACTTGGAGCGATTTTGTGGAGCAGTTACATTGTCATCGAAAACACATTCAATAGGAGATTATCGCATTGGAAAGGTTAGTTTCCCTTTTCTTGAGTGCGGGTATTGAACTCCCATATGATTACTAGTAGTTATGTGTTAGTTGGGTTGTTATGTTCACATGGGATACCAGACAAAAAATACATTCCAATAAAAAAATTAACTTTTCATTCATGAAATTTAGATTCCTTTTACAAATTAAAAATTTACATGAGACAGGCTTACCTGATAACCCCTGGTAGGCAGGGGGTCACTATGTTGACGGTGGGCACGGTGGGATTGATCGTGGGCGTGTCCACTCGGGGGAAAAGCGGCCCCCTATGCCCCTCTATCGTGCTCGGCCAAAGGTGTGCTCGCCCGAGAAAAATATCCCCCCACCAAGCCAGGGGACCGATTCCCAGAATTGGACCCCTAGCCTGTTAGGGCCTGATTTTGGGAATCATCCCCCTAGCCAATTCTGAGAATCGGCCCCCTGGCTTGCCAAGGGAATTTTTTTTTCTGGTCAAGCACACTCATGGCCATGTGCACCCACCCACAGGAAACTATGTCTGTGGGCGAGTGTGCCGGACCATGGGCTTGCTCTCCCACAGCATAGCAGGCATGTTGCATGCCCGTTATGACATAGGAAGGAACACCCGGCTGTAGGCTTGCCCATCCTAGGAAAAACAGTCGTGGGCATTCCTACCAAGGGGAAAACAGACCCCAGTAGGCTAAAGGGCCAATACCCAGAATTGGCCCTATGGCCTACTGGGGCTTGTTTTTCCCCATTCAAGCATACCCAAAGCCAAGCATGCTCACCCACAAGAATAGGCACGACACTAAGGCACAATAGCCCTCGGTCCACTACCTATTAAGGAGGCATCATAACTATCCCCCTAGCAGGCAGACCTACCAAGGGACCGGGGACAAATGTAAAATTTTCTTTTCTTCTAAGGAATGGATTTTTTTTTTGTACCCTATATGAACCTAGCATCCAACTTGTCATGGGGGTCAATGTGCATGTTTTTTGTCTTTTTTCATTTTAAAATTTGGTTTCATTTTGTTTTCTCACTTAAGCTATTGGTTTTTTTGTAGTTTAATGGTATATATATATATATATATATATCAATCGATATTGCAGGAAAATGGCATCAAGGAAGATTTTTGTGAATCTTTTCTGACCAAAGACAACTAAAATGGGACGTGGATCCTCAAAAAATACTATTGAATGAACCTGACCTAAGCTAATAACTACAAATCTAGGAAGTGCTACTAAGGATAAGAAGTTTATTTTCTACTCAAAGAAATCACAAGAAATGAAGCATACAAAACTTGTATGGTTTGTGAAAGATAGAGAAGGTGAACAACATCTACCTATATATCTATATGTTGATATCCCTAATGATAGTGGAAGTTATGAGGTGTTGGGAAAAGTACTAGACATGTGGTTGATATAGAATAATGAAATTTTTTATGTACTTACAAAACCGCCCAAGTCACATGACACGATTATATATCAATTTGTATTGTCAATGTATGACACGATAGATGATTCTACAAAGATGTGTAAACAAATCATAAACAAGATTGCACAAATTATCATAAGTATTGTTATTTATATTTATGTGTTTTGTGTTATTGTAATTGTATCATTATATCTTTTATAACTTAGTTTTTATTGACATGTGATATTTTGTTCGACAAAATTTTATTCAAAATATTTCAATTATGTTGGGAGGAATTTATTTTATAGAGCAAGATAGAAAGTAGTTTCTACTTAGGGTCAAAAGAAGATATGGAATACAAGCAAAAAAAGTAATTCATGACGTTACAAGACTACATCCGAGGGATCATAAAAGAATTCCTATGGTGGATAAATCTATCAAATCTAGACATGTCATTTTTGAAGATGAGGAAGTTCAAACTAAAGCTGAAGAATATGTTTCCATTACTAAGGATGAGATTAGAACTGATGTTAGAAAGGAGAAGGGCCATAAAATACAAAAAGAAAAATCACCAAGAATGTATATGTTATAGTCGATTATGAGAATGTTACTTATGTAGAAGAAAATTTGATAACCGAGAGGAGGAAGAAATTAAAAGTTGATCATTCTCAAAAATTCATGACCAATAGTGAAGATCCAAGTGAAAACGGAAAAGGAAGCAGGGAAAATCATTACACTAGAAGCGGATTTAGAGGATTCCATTATTAAAACAAAACAAAATTCCATTTGACATCACTTGACAAATGAAAACTTAATTGAGGTGGTCATATATTTCAACCTAGTGTTAGCCAAATATATAAGCCAATTGAAGAACAATTTTACTGTCAAATTAGAAAGCCACACCCCCTGCATGTTCACAACTTGAAGAAATTGATGAGGTACAATAGATATGCTAATGTGGTTGGTTACGTTCATCTTGCTGGTACAGTTCAAGTTCCTAACAAAGAAGCATTTGAAAAATCAAAATTTTTTGAATACGAATATTATGTACTTGGGTGGAACCATTCCGTAGAAGCTCAGAGCCAATTGATGGAGGATTATCCCAGTAACCCATGTTTTGAAACAATATAGTGTATCATTTATGTTGGTTTATCAGATATAGAAGAAAAGTTATTGGCATGGGATCATAATACAAACAATGAGTATAGGATGTCTATGACTTTCATCCAAAGGGTTAAATTTATTCATAATGAATTTGAAGAAAAATGTGGTGGGGATAATACAAAGGTTAATCAATCATTTCGGAAGGAATGTTGTATGGAAATAGGCTATCAAATTGTGGAAAAAATCAATTCAAAAGGCGACAAAGTAAATTCTAATATATTCATAGGTATGGATAACATTTTCGAGTTGGAATTTAGAACTGGAGAGATATGGGAATTGATTAATGAGATTTTTATCACATGGGAGAACATTAGCATTAAAAACTAGAAAGTCAAAAATTCTAAACAATTGATATGTAGCAGTAGTAAATCAAGTCCTGAAATGAAGTTGCTTCCAGAAGATACGACTATCACACCTTGGAGAGAATTGCAAGGTATAAAGAATGAAAAACTTGTCAAAACAATATTATCTCATGTGAAGTCAGGGGAATTATCATTGGACGAAATGTGTGAGAAATTTCAAAAGTAAGTTTGCTGAAATATTTTTACTTATTTCTAGATTATATTTTATTTTAAATATAACATATTGTTTTTGGTATTATTTGTTATACATATCATTATATGAAAATTTTTAACTTTATCTATTCACTCACATGGTTTAAATGAGAATACAAGAACAAATGGTTAAATTGTTGAATGAAGATAGTTGGGATGATATTGTACGCAACTACTCAGATTCAAGTTCTACATTAACACTAAAATATTTTTTCTTGCATTTAGAAAGGTATATTGATTTATACATTCATTTTTATTCATCTGTATACTATTTTTATTTTATAACTTATACATATATTTTTTTAATTTATTAAAGATGAAGAAGGATGCAAATGGAGCACTAGATAGTTTCGAAAGATTTATTGAAAAAATTAAGATGGAAAGACTAAGAAAGCAAGGTCTTAGTAATGTTGAACTTGATTATAGTCTTACTCGTTTCATTTGGAATGGTCTTGAGACTATTCAATATCAAATCATACAAAATGATTGTGAAGACATTGCTAAACTCATACCTAGAAGGGATTATTCTCTAGTTATTGCAAATCTTCCTCATGGTTTCAAAATCCCTAACATTGACTATGATAGTGGCCCTTATACTTATCAAGCTCTTAATAAAGTGGTTGCAGAATTTGATTAAGTCACAACATCACCATTATGGAGATTTGTGGCATTTCATTCAGATACATAATTTGCAATGTTATTGACAAGCTTCAAGGTGAAAGCAAACTCAAGGATGCAACTTACATGGTAAGATGTTGAAATTGTATGTTTGATTAATGTTAGAAAATTCATTTATGTACAAGATAATTGAACTTTTACTATTTCATATTACAAAAAAAAAATCAAATCTTATTAACCATGGAGATCAACCAATTATAAGTGATTGTGAGTTCATCCATGTTGAAAGTGGGACAAAAGATCCATGTACTGGTTTATGATTTTGTTGTAAAAGAACTAACATATGAAGATAAAGAAGTAAAATGAGAGTTCATAAACATTTATCAAAAACCACAGTCATTGATTAATTATCTTATGGAATTATGTTCAAATGAAGGAGATTGGGTTCTAGATTTATTCTTAGGCTCCGGTAAGTTTTATTATATAAAATTGAATCTCAATATCTTATTTCTTAATTTATATGTGATTATACTAATTTACTTCATTATTTATTTTGTGCTTGATAATTAAGTAAAACACTAGCATGTTGTCTACAAAAAGGAATAAATTGCATTGTCAATGAAAATGACCTAGTACAGTGCAAATTTCTTCAACAAATAATTAATTCGCTTCAATTTCTTCTAGATGCAATGCAAGAAATTGGGTTGAGGAAATGGTATTTTAATGAATCACATGTGGAAAAAAAGTAAAGGAACCTCAACCACCATTATATGGAATGATTGGAAAGGCATACACTGGGAGATTCATAGACATCAAATATCCATCAAAAGAGGAAAATGAGCAAACTGAAGCAGAAAATATTGTGGCAGAAGACAATGATGAACTCTAGAGGATGAAGAGTATGGATTATGTGATATTATTGATTAAATTTAAGTTATGCTTTGAAATCAAACTCTTTTTTTGTAACTATTAATTAGTTATAATTATAATGTTTTGACTTTGACATTTTATGAGAAGAATAAGTATTCAGTTAATGTTATTATATGTTCAATATTTGTCTTATGTGATTTTCTCTTTAATTTTTATGTGAATCATTATTTTTTGAAAAAAAATGTGATTATTATTATTTTTTGACATGAAATTTATTAAAAAAAAAACTATTATTTAACCATTTTTTGTTAAATTTTTCCTATAAAAATTGTGATTTTGACATGCCATTTTTAGCAGAAAAGTCTCAAATTGTGTAATATTTTTTCTATATTTATGTTCAAATGTGTATTTTTATGTCAATTGTTAAAAATTATTGATTTTCTAGAGACAATTATTTGATGTGCATTGAAAAATTAATTAATGATATATAAATATGTAGAATATCAAAACTTTAAAATATTGACCTTTCTTAAACTATGCAAAAAAATAATGATCTCACTACAAAAATAATAAAATAAAATAAAAACAAAAATATATGAAGAAGAAGACTACTTCAAAAATCGTTAAATTTAGAAAATTCAATTATTCACATTTAACACATTAGAAAATTTAAAGTCAAAAAATAAGTCTTCTAAAAAATCCCTTGACGTTGCATCAACACTGTTTAAAATCAACCTGAAAATCATTAACATTTTAGCAATAATGTACATAAAAAAATATAAAGTGTCAAAACTATGCTATACTATATATATATATTATATATATTATATATATATATATTATTATATATATATTTTTTAATCAACACTTTTCAAAATCAGTTGATTTTTTTGCTGCCTCAAAAAACGAGTAATCGTATCAATTCCTATTTCAAAGTTTACGTTGTTTTGACCATATAAGTTTTGAGGAAGGTCATATAATTGACCCAGAAGAGAAAGGGGAGAAAATCTGGCAGCCATATTTATGTGAGATGGAATTGAGATAGATGTAATGGTGGGAATGTAAGGGATAGAGGGTAATGGAGTAGAAATGGATCGAATGAGAAAAGGAAAAGTAACAGTATGAGAAGTGATGGAGAGTGATTAAGTAGAAACATGTGGAGTGGGAGAAGGAAGAGGAACAATCTACGATAGGCTAACTGGATTTCTTGAACCAAATTTTCCATCTGTCAGTCTCTTAAAAAATTTATAGGATCTGTATATGAGACTACTTATAAATTCTAATTGCTCTTTGAGTCTTGTGATTAGGCTATTCCAAAAAATGTTGTTTTCATTTTCTGATAAATTTGGTTCTTGAGGAAAATATTTTATAAATAAAGATTTAAGTATTTTCTCATCAAAAACGGTTTCTAATAAATTTGATTCATATTTAGATCTAAATAAAGACAAATCAAACTTTATCTCAAATGGAATATCTTCAATGCTTTTAACTTATTTAGGTAAGGATGTATATCTTTCTAATTGAGAAGTACCTAATTCAATTGTGAATCTTCTTTTCTGAAAGAGATTTGATGGGCTTGAAAGAATTTCTAAAGGATCAGGTCCTAGATTCTTCCTTGTGTAAATTCTTCTAGGAGCTAGACTTTACCAGTGGAATCACCTTGACTACTTAAGACAATAGAATCTCTAGGGAAAATTAAACAACCAACTTATATATCTAAATTCCTATTTACCCTCAGAAATTAGATCTCAATAGTAATAATCGTTTATGGGGAAGATGTTATAAAATTATATATTACAGAGCAATCGAACAGATAAAATATATTGTAGAAATATAAACACAAAAAACACATAAAACAAGAGAGACACAGATATACGTGGTTCACCCAATTTGGGCTACATCCATTAAGAAACAACTAGTTGTTACATAGCATTTTGTCACTATTCTGGTACTGCCCATCTATGATATTGGATGACCTCTATAGTGTACTCGACCTACTTTCCCATCATGAAGAGACTCCTAGTATGTCCCTCTTCATGAGTAGAATAATTCCCCTTAACACCATTTCCTAAGAATATTTCTTCTATCCTAGTTTACAAGACTGGTGCTACTGATCAGTTTTCTCCTTGTGTCAATTTACAGAGGTTAAAACTAGCCATCATGCTGATCGGAGCGGCTGAGCCCTTTTCTAGTCACGTCAATCCTGTTTTGGAAGGTTTTTTAAATAAGGAGCCAAAGCTTCCATTTCTAGAAGCTTTGTAACAGAAGTATGGTAGATGGTTGGGTCGAATAGAGCCAAGGAAATCAGTTTGGGTGCCTTTCTCCTATTAAGAGGGAAAAACCTTAAGAGATAAGACCTTATCCCATGATGAGAGGAACCATTTCCCATCCGTCCAATATATATAAACCTATCTTTTTCCCAAGCAAGTTTGAATAATTAGCAAGTCATCTATAGCTTGTAGTTTTATAGTGTATGTTTGAAGAGAATAGTGTGATTTTGGTTTGGGTTGAGACTAGAGGGAAAGAGTCCTTAAAACTTCCATTGTTGGGGCTGTCCATAAAGTGTTAGCAAAAGTGTGGGAATTCATATACATCGGAGGAGACCAGCAATGTCAAGGAACTAGTTGTAATCTCTTTCTGATTTATATAAATGAAACTATTGATTGATTTCCTACATGAAGTGTAATTTTACACCTTTATGGCTTAATGTTTCTTGACCTATTAAGTAGGTTGAATACAATATTGTATGCTATCATGTTTGTTGTTGTTGTTGTTTTCTTGTTTCATGTATTTGAAGGAAGGAAACGAAAGATAGCTGGAGTGAGGAAGAAGGATCATCACCAAGTGGAATAGCATTCTAAATGGTAGGCCCTCTTAATTGATTCTAGCTCAAGGAGATTTTCCATAGATTATTTCTTTGTTGCTAGACTCACTCTCTTGGTCTAGAGGAATTATTTATGTCTGCATTGAGAATTTACCTACACCACAAATTAGTGACTTTACCATCATCCACCTTTGTCCTCTTATGGATAAAGCTTCCAAAATTTTTGAAAACCTTACGTCTCCTCAACCCCAATTTCTTATTAGTTATCAGAGGCTTTCTTCTAATCCTCTCCTAGTTGGCAACGGGATTGACTCATACTCATCTCTTGCCCATCCTAATCTTCCTAAGCATGACTCTCTTGTCTCTATTCCCGACTAGCCATTGGTCAGAAAGAGTGTCGACTTGGCTCCACCTTCAGTTGCTCACTCTATTCCCGAAAAGAGTATTGATCATATTGCTCATTTTCTTCTCGTATCCTCATTTTCTCATGAATCAAAGAGTGACCCTCCCATCCCGGTTGTTTAGGAGAGTCCTCCTCATATTCCTGTAGATAATGGGGATAATCATACGATACCCCCACCAAGTAGTTATGTCAATTCTTTTTATTAGAATCAATTGACAGCTTTCTGCCTTCCATCTTATATGCCTTTCCAGATCACAGTACATGCCTATAATATGGTAGTACATGGCACTATAATGGATGAAGGTACGTCTGTTAGCATCATGTCTTCTACTACTTGGCAAGCTTTGGGATCCCCACAGCTTGTGCCTGTCACCCAGAGTCTATTGGCTTTCAACAGAGGAACCAGTCGTCCCTTAGGGATCCTTCCAAAGTTCCCTGTCACTTTGGGAGGAAATAATATCTATATAGACATGATGGTAGTCCAAGGTCTTTTAGATTTCAATATTCTCCTTGGATGCAACTACGTTTATGTCATGGGAGCTCTTGTTTCTTCACTTTTCCATATGGTTTGTCTTCCACATGAAGGGAGAAAGTGACCATTGATTAATTGTGGTTCATTGGTCTCCAAACGCCTCCTTTGCAACCATCATTTCTTATCGGCTCTTGTTTTCAGGTAGTACCTTCCCCATCACAGGTTAATTATGTGGCTACCTATTCCGTCTTTGCATTTGCTGATGATCACATATATGGTATTGTACATTATGTACTGGGGGCATTGGAACTCGATTTCTCTTTGGTACCAAATGATGTGTATTCCTCTCGAAGCGTGGTTCTTCTGTTTCGTGAATACCTCTTGGGAGCCATGTTCTCGTATGGTTCATGAACAGATGCATGAGGATAGTTCTTGGTCATGTGTCAACCTCGTTAAAAAATGAAACAAAGCGTGTGAGAATAGTACTTTGTCTTGTGTCAAGCTCGTTAAAAAATGAAACAAGGGTCTCAAGGATAGTTCTTTTACTGTGTCTACCTCATTAAAAAATGAAGCGACCCCATTTTCCAAATCGATTCTTTGATTAAGATCTCATAAAATCCTGGTCGAATCTTTCCAAGATCTCGAAAGTGAACCTTCATTCCATTCACCTAGTTGAATGAAATGAAGTTTGGGGAGCATGTACCTCGAATTGAGTCATTATGCTGGGGGCATGCAAACTTATCTCAAGCATATTTTTTTGTTTCAAGCTTGTGTAAACATGAAACTAAATCCAAGTAGAGTTCTCCCTGGCTCAAGCTTGTGTAAAAACGTGCCTGATTTACATCTTGTGATTGTCGTTTTAATCAGTTTATTTCCGCTAGATGAGCCTTGGTTGTTTTATTCCATTTCCACCATCTCTTTGGCCAATCATATGCTTTCACTTGGTTGTTTTTTTCCTTTCCTGAGGAACCACAACAATGAGAGGTTTTATTAGCCAGTCTCTTAACCATTACATGTTTTGAGTAGTTCCTACATTGCTGGAAGTCATCTTTAAGCTCTTTTTTGACTCGTAAAACATGAAAATATTGCCAAGTACTTTTCCCTTTTTAACTTGTAAAAGAGAATAAAAATGGGAGCTCTGCTTTCAAGGTCTTTTCCGACTCTTTAAACATGAAAATTTTGTCGAGCTCTTGTTGTGTTGAACTCGTTAAATGCTTCGAAATGTTGTTCACCTAGTATACATTTATCCCTTTCTCGGGCTAGGATGCACTATTTACGAAAAAGGTACTGCTTGGCTGAAATGGTCAAGCGGTTCTCTCAAGTATCATTTTCTACCTTTTCGGGCTCGAGAGACACAAATGTACAAAAAGGGAGCATGTTGAGTTTTCTTTTCTATGTCTTTTTCAAACTCTCTAAACATGAAAAAGATACTGAGTTACCCCTTTATCGGACATAATAAAACATTAAATGACATTGGATTCGTCGTCATAATGAACGTGAGCTTCTCCTTCCTAGGGCTCATTAAACTTAATAGGTCAGATTTGTCCAAAGGATGAACTTACAGTGAAAGAATATGTTGTCCCCTTCAAGCTTGTAATAAAAAATAATTGGGTTACTTTACAGAAATTGTGGGGGAAAATTTGGAAATTCTATCAATCGTGTGAGAAGCTCACTCTTAAACATGACACTTTCTTCATCATGTTGAGTTGGGATATCATCCTTTTCATTTATCCTTCCTGGGTTAGGCCGCTCATTTTTTACTTCCATTTGATCTTTGCCACTTCATCATGACCACCGATCCTATGGATCTAACAGCTTCCAAAATCCCGAATCGTGTTGTCGATATGTTCAAGAGTCAGTCCTTTTGCAGTTACACTTACACCTGATTCTCTGTATCATCTGAAATCATTTGCAACCCTTTGTCTCATGTCAATGATGTGGGATATACCATGGCCCTCTGGTGACATGGTCGCTTCCTATTGACTTCAGTTCATTATCCAAGAAGTTGACAACAAGTTCACATAATTGGCTTTCGATCAGGTGATTTCGTAGGTGTTCGACATCAGTTCCTTTATTCACATTCCATGAACTATGCTACTGGTACCTTGAGAGCCATTTTAATTATTGGTGGTTTCTCTCACACTTGTTAACAGTTCACATCATTGACTGGTAATCAAGAGACTTCCTAACATGTTCAACTTCAATACATTCATTCACATGTTAAGATTTGTACTTTGATCAGGTCGTTTGGAGCGCAAGACCCTGGGCTAAGATTACAAAATTCTAGGTTGTGAGGTGATGTGACATGGTCATGTTGATATACATGTCTCTTTTAGATGGATGGTTGCGACCATACATAAGTCCTTATATGTGAGCCTTCTCATTATTGGATGGCTATGATCATACCTTGGTTTCATTATGATCCTTTCTACTGGATGGTTGTGCCCATGCCTTGGATCCATTCACATGATTCTTCTCTGAATGGTTACGTCCATAACATGATTCATGTATCATTATTCAGATTTTTCAGTGATGTATATGTATCTATGCCTTCTTGTAGGTTTTTTGATGATGGACTCTGGTTCCCTTCTTCCACTTGTAAATCATTTCATCCCTCACTCTAGTCGGTCTTTATGCTTCAGGGGGCATCTGTTACACAACATTTTTTCACTATCCTTGTACTCCCCATCCACGATACTGGAGGACCTCTACAATGTACCAAACATTCTTTCCCATCATGAAGAAAATCCTAGTATGTCCCTCTTCATGATAGAATAATTCCCCTTTACACCATTTCCCAGGAATCTTTCTTCTATCCAAGTTTACAAGACCGACGCTACTGACCATTTTTCTCCTCACACCAATTTACAAAGGTTAAAACTAGCCCTCACACCAATCAAAGCGACTGAGCCCTTTTCCAGTTGCATCGATCCTCTTTTGGAAGGTTTTTTTAAATAAGGAGCCAAAGCTTCCATGTATAGAAGCTTCATAACGGATGTTTGGTAGATGGCTGGGTTGGATAGAGCTAAGGAAATCAGTTTGGGCTCCTTTCCCCTATTAGGATGGAACAACCTTAAGAGATAATACCTTCTCTGATGATGAGAGGAACCATCTCCCATCCATCCAAGCTATATAAACCTCCATTTTTCCCAAGCAAAATCTAGTTGGAGTTTTGGAGCAAGTTTGAATAATCAACAAGTCATCAGGGGAGAGTTTACCTTCCATACATCCAAGGGGTTACCGACAAGATTGCGAAAATATTAAAGAAGAAAAACATAGATACTCAATTTTCAACATGTGGAACTATAAGGCAGATGATGAGGTCAGTTAAGGACAACATCGATCGTCAGCAGCTCAAGGGAGTGTACAAGATTGATTACTCATGTGGTAAGAGTTATATTGGGGAAACAGGTCGATCTCTGAAAACAAGGCTTAAAGAACATGCAGCTGACATAAAGAATGATAGATCTCGTACGTCGGCCCTGGAAGAACACTCATCCAAGACCAAACATCATATGTGTTTGGAAGACGCCAAGATAATTGCAAGGGAGGACAATTATCATAAAAGAAAAATGAGAGAGGCCATTGAAATTATGAAATTCCCGCGGAACCTCAACAGGGACAATGGAAGCGAAATCAGTGGGAACTGGTTTCCCCTGATCAGACGAATTACCCCCTCGAAGCCCTTGGAAGCTCAAGGTCAATTGACCTACCGGTCAGAAGGTTTGTTTTCTTATTAATTAATTAATCATCACAAATCCTTTAATTTAATTTAATTTAATTAATTATATTAATTTATTTTAATTTAATTAATTAGAATAAATAAAATAAATTAAATATTAAATAATTAAAATAAAATTCAAATATAAATAAATTTCTTGTAATAATAATAAATAAGTGTCGGCTCTCATATTAGGGCTCCTGTGTATTTGTGTATTTATATACAGGTTCCTAGCTCTTTCTCTCATCATCATTCATTCATTTCATCTATCTTTCAGAGTGTCCTGAGGATGGACCCCCGTTGGGGTTCGAAACGTCGACA
This sequence comes from Pinus taeda, assembly GCA_000404065.3. NCBI lineage: Eukaryota > Viridiplantae > Streptophyta > Pinopsida > Pinales > Pinaceae > Pinus > Pinus taeda. The sequence continues at coordinate 15,686 of APFE031206331.1, forward strand.
GACTGAACTGAAAACTGTCGAGAATCCGGAACATGAAGCTACAAAAAACTTCCACAGAGGCTTGAAAACCAACAAGTCATCTATAGCTTGTAGTTTTCTAGTGTATGTTTGTAGAAGAATAGTGTGATTTTGGTTTAGATTGAGACTAAAGGGAAAGAGGCCTTAAAACTTCCATTGTTGGGGCTATCCATGAAGTGCTAGCAGAAGTGTGGGAACCTGGATACGTCGGAGGAGACTAGCAACGTCAAGGCATCGATTGTAATCTCTTTTTGATTTATATAAATGCAACTATTGGTTGATTTCCTACATGATCAATTTATACCTTTATGGCTTAATGTTCCTTGAACTATTAAGTAGGTTGAATACAATATTGTATGTTACCACGTTTGTTATTGTTGTTGTTTTCTTGTTTCAGTGATTCAAAGGAAGGAAATGGAAGATATCTGGAGTGAGGAAGCAGGATCATGACCTAGTGGAATAACATTATAAGAGGTAGGCCCTCTTAATTGATTCTAGCTTAAGAACATTTTTCATAGATTGTTTGTTTGTGGACAGACCCACTCTCTCGGGCTAGAGGAATTGTTTGTGTCCGCACTAAGAATTTACCTGCACCACACCAATCCTTCCTTTTATATTATCCAACAAAAATAAGAGATACAACTACAATAGATCTGTTGTAATTCCCTCTTCACTCTCAATCTCCTCTCTCTTCCTCACTCAGAATACAGATCTACATAGACGCAATACAATTCCCTCATATATAGCGAGAGTTTTCCTTCTGGGGCAAAAAAACATAAATTAAACATAACGTCTACTGTAAGATCTCTGCCTAATGAAAAACCCAGATTGACTATGAAATTACACCATTTTACAAGGCAATTTTACATCTATTTTTAGCTTCAGGGGCACTGCCCTCGATCCCCCACTAGGGGGGGGGCTCCAAATAATTGTCGTCTCGCCCCCCTAGACCCCCTGGTGGCATACATTTTACGGGTGATGTTACCCACACATTACGAAATGGGGTCCAATGCAGGGATACCTGCTATGGGGTAAAATGCACAGCGTATGGAGAATGAAAATACCCTCAAAGGTCTTCTCGGGACCTTCGACACATTGTAAGATTATCTGCAGATGTTACGAAGTTATACACATGTTCATAAACAATTACCAACTATCAAAGTATGCAAAGGGGATTACCTGAAGTATCCTTCTAGATTTGTTTGGAGACCACAATGCAGCCAAGTAGAACTCCCTCAAAGCTGGCTCCAAATCAAGTCCTGCACAAAGGAAAGACAAGCGGAATCACATTATACAACTTTGAACACTAATATATGAATACATAAAGAACATATAATTGCATACAACTAAGCTACTCATACAAAGAAGTATCGAATAAACAACTTAATGAACAATAGTATCGACACCATAGAGTAGGGAACACAACTATAGTTCTGTATTAATAATGGAAGAGTAATTACAACCATCTGTTGCATCAGTCTTCCTTTGCCCCTTCAGTTTCTCTCTCTCTCTCTCCCTTCCTACCAACTGCTTTAGATATGAGACAGTTCTCAATAGTTAAGTAGGCTATCCTTTCAAATGCTCTGACCCATTTCATAATGACCCTCACTTTGCTTATGTAACAATCAAGTTAGGGTTTCCAAGTTCCTCATAGAGTTCACTAGGGAAAAAGAAATGAACTTGCCTGCTTTTCAGTTCTTTCCCATTTGCCTCCTTCATTCAGATTAGAATTTCTCCAAATAGGTCAATTTTGGATGTTCCCTTGCTTTTCTTGAGTAATTTTAGGAACAAATATCTAGATATTTGTGATTCAATTTGTTCCTTTGACCCTTGGAACTGCATCTAGTTTCACTAACGTTGTCCCCTACCTAACAACATGAGTTATTAGGGTCACTAACACACCCATAAGCTTGGTAACAAGCTTTATAAAGCAGGTTTTCAGTGTGAAACTAGCGTTAGTGTGGAGTGAAGGCCTGTAATTGTGGTCTTTGCTTCAATCATCATGTCTTTCCCCTTTGAGTTGATGAGGAGGTCAATTTGTTGTGTAACAGATGCCCCCTAAAGTATGAGATCAAAGGCTATGACGATGGCTGAAATAATTTACATTAACTGTAATTTTCCCTTTCAAAAAGAGAGAGAGGATCAAAGATTTGGGCGACAATGGAAACCTGATACAACACACACACACACACACACATATATAACTGCTAAAATCATGTCCTGAGTCGGGCATTCCCATGCTCAGTAGCTATGTCAGAGTGATTTTCTCCAAGGAGATATGATGATACTGGCCACCGATAAGCATAATGCAGATCCAGTGTCATAATAGAATCATCCTGATATAGCTATCTCCAAAATACAATATCCACAGCTTGGGAGAGGAAACAAGGCTGAATGATGCAAGCCTCTACCCAAGGTCTTGATTTCAGCTTCACTAAATAGCATAGATCGATACATGTGAATATATGCATTGACATCGAACATGCATGAAATCATCTGATTACTAGTCAATAATGGAGACCGTTTACAGATGGGAGGAAGGCCACCGATAATGGTGATGGTCTCCAAGATGCACAGTACAATCTAACGAGTTTGAAAGATGTCTTTTTCGTCGAACACCCATAGAATTTCTTAACCAGGAGCCAATAATGAGAACCCCTAATCAAACACAAGGTAACATGCGACCAATGTCTACAAGTACCAAGGTACTGAATGTGTTTCTAGGTTATCTTCCTAGATAGAGTGTTGAAGTTGATAGGAAGAAACCTGTCGAAAGGTAGGCAATAATGTGTCCTACATCAGTCGACACGAAACGAGACAAGAATGATTTTGTTTTTTGATGAATCTTTTGAGTAGTTGGGTATAACAACAAAAGGCATTATGAAAGAATATGCTTGATGGGTTGATGGAGGAAACAAAAGGTTAACCCTTGAACAATAGAAGGCACGACAATGGTTTTAACCATGCATCACTAGACTCATGAACAGTACAGTGTTAAGATACAAAGATGCAATTACATCAGGGTATTTAGGCTAAACTCATAGGATGGTAGGATTCATATTTGAGAGGTCATCACAAGGAAGATTTATCTGAGGGAGTGTTATACAGGAATAATGTCCACTCGGATTCTGTTATTCCCACTAAGATGGGTGGCTATCTTAGAAACAAACAATCAAAGTCTACTATTGATTCCTTTTATGAAAATAGATGAGAGGAGAACCAAGAGGGCCAACTTGAGTCTTGCGCTCGATTCCCTCTCCTTCTTGATAGAGTTTTGCCACTCACTCTTTGTCTACTCAACTTCAAAAGGACCTGTAGAATCATAGCAACATACTACTATGCAAGAAACAAGGATCTAAATTCATAAATAATGCAGGATCAGATGTACATTAACCATATACAAGCATATAAACAAGTACACAAGAATATGGAAGGAAACAAGAATAGCTTTATTCAGATGAAAAGTAGCAAGAAGATTACAACCACGTGCTCTGACCCAGAATCATCCTCCAGCTAAGAAGCCCTTCATCACCTCAAGCAAACCTATATCACCAAACACTGTGAATGTACACTAGAATACCAACAACACTTCACTATAAGATACAAAATTCTAGCCTCTGGATCTCTGTGATGAGGGATCCATATATAGATGATTACATAGAGGTGAGTCATCTTTTGGGGTCTTGATTAGTGTCTTCTCTCTTATAGTTCTTGCTTCCACTTGGAGAATGATGATCTCTTACTCATCTCTGGTTGAAAAATGGAGAGGCAAGTGTCAGAGGGGAAGCTTCTCGAAGATTCCATGATCTTCCACCTCGCATTTTTGTCCCTCAGTATGCATCAGACCCTGTACATTGGGAAGGTGATATGCATCACACCCTTTGCAATGAGCTTTCAATATGGTCCAGTTATGACCATTTATGAGCAGTTTTCAGTGGAGAACTTCTGGGAGATGATGTAATTAGTTGAACTTGTTCCTTTACGTAGTGAAGCAACACTTTTAGGGACTTAAGAGCCCTTATTTTATGGACATTTGTGACTGGGGTTGAAGTGCCCAAAAATGTCTATAACAGTTGCCAGGGAAAATTTTAAGAACCCCCCTAAATTTACATGTATAATAAATAGGCGAATCTCCATGGTATATAGGAAAAATGGAAGGCGATTTTATCAATAATATGATATGTATATATAATTTTTTGGCGAATCTCTCACCAGGCATGGCGAATATTTTACTCAATTATAAAATCTTGTGTTTATTGAATACACAAATGAAATCATTGCATTTCTTTAAAATATCTTTTGAAATCAAAATTACCGAAATTACATATCGATAATCTAGTGGGTGTAAGATAAAATTCACCCGTGCCATTCACAAAAAGCATGAGAAAAAACCTAATACTATATATAAAACCAAGAAAAATTCAAATTCATCACTTCTATGTTCCTGTTTGCAATTAGAAAAATTACCCAAATTACAATCTGTTTACTCCACTTCTAGGGACCTCGTAACCACCCTGCCAATACAAGTATGTTCCCATTTGCAATTAGAAAAATTACCCAAATTACAATCTGTTTACTCCAGTTATAGAAGGATGACTAGTGCAATCAATCCATTTCTTTTAGCCCTGGATTTGTTTCAGTTTAAAATAGAAGCATACAAATATACTTGTCCAATGTCTATGCTTTAACCATTCACCTTAAGATGTTTTTACAATA
>APFE031206332.1:6951-17517 GCA_000404065.3 Pinus taeda
TTTCATATTACATAAAACCCATTTCACCCACTTCCTATAGTTTCCGCCTTTACCAATGATTTATGCCCGAAATGTATGAAAAACCCTCTTTCTAAAGTTGGCAGACCGAAATATTTTTGTAATAAAAAACCATTGAAAATTCTCCAAAAGGAACAAATAGCGCACGGAGGGTCCCGCCGCCACGTTTGCAAAGAAAATTATTGTTTATTACCCACCCGCTGGCCTCTATTGTCCGTGCAGATTGCCCGCCCGATGACCGTCAGATGGAGCCGGATCCAGATCTACGGCGGATGATCATTTCGGGCAAACCCGACGTCCGCAGGTTAACCGAAGGAGCTGCTACCGTTCGCGCAAGTTGGGCGCCCGACGACCATTCGATCGCGTCCCTCCAGATCGACGGCCTATATGAATATCGGAAGGCCCTACGTGTCTGACAGATACCTTCCGATATCTGTCAGACTCTTACATCAGGCGGGCGTCACGCCGGGACACATGTCACTCCCTGATTGCATCGGAGCAGCGCCTGACAACCCGTTCACCGTACAGGGCCCGTTCCGATATCGCGACACCTGTCCCGCCCACGTCGTTGCCCTACTGCCGTGCACGTCACTGCCACATCCGCTCACCTCATCCCTCATTCGTCCACCTGGCCGCCACCTCATCGCCCCCGTGGACCTGTCATTGACCGCCACGTCACCCGGTGACGCCATGATGACGTCATCCAACCCGGGCCCCCTTGATGACGTCATGCTGACATCATCCATAAAGCGCGCCAAAAAGGCCAAAAAGCCATATTTTCGCCAATTTTCACCATTTTTTCATATTTTTCGGAAATTTCCTGTTAATCTCTCTGCATGTAATTTACGACGCCTGCGCCACCAGTCATCCTGCAACCATTTTCAAAGCACCCATCGCGCAAATCCAGCTACATTCTTCAGTCCAGACCACTGTTTAACAGGTATTTCAGCCTCGACCCCCTGTGAACTGGTTTTTCTTAAGTTTTCTGTAAAAACCACCTTAAAAGCCATTTAATTCAAAATTTCACCGATAAACCAACTGCACTCTACCCAGTTTGACTGTTTAAAGCTGAAACTTATCGGTGGAAACCTCGGGGAAACTGCATTTTTCTGCTAAAACCTACCCTGTTCGCGCAATCGTGGACTCCTGCATAACTCCCAAAACTGACAAGGGAGGTTTTCCTGCTACTGAAACCCTTCCCAAAAGGCCCAGCATTGTCATCCTGACTGTACACCAACGCTGTCAATCCTGGTCCCCATCAGAATTCACTGTTTTAAGCGGCATTTCAGAGGTTACTTCTACAAAACATGGAGACCCCCGAAGTACTCAATGTCACTCCTCTAAATGCTCCTTAGAGGGACCTAGACTGGCAGGATTTGGCAGACCTGGATTACTAGATCTCAGAAGACTCCAGAGAAGGATGCACCCCTCATCTTCAACTGCTAAATGAGTTCAGGGCTAAGTACAGAGATGGAACAGATATCCTAGGCATCTGGGAGTCTGCCCTGCCAACTTTTAAAATGCCTCTAGTCAGACAATTTCCTGACCTAATCTATCTATGTGCCAGTTGTTATGAGCCATAACAGAGAGTTGTAGTCAATCCCAAGGGTGAAGTTGTATTCTATACCACCCCTCAGGCCATCAGGGACATGGTTCAGTTCAAGACTGATAAGAAAATGGTTCCTTTATCCCTGCTGGACTTAATCAACCAAGGGACCAAAACACTTACAGAGGCAGAAATCCTGAGGTTTAATCAACTGTTTGTTAGCAAATCAGACACAGTGTTGCACCCTCCTATCTTTGATGGATACCTAAATCAACTTGGACTAGACCTAGCCCATATGGTGAGCTCAGTTCTAGGATACAAATCAATGGAGTATATAGAGGAAACTGTGCTAGTCATGATGTTAAGGTTTGCCCCTGGGAGGACCCCCATCTGCTATAACTATGCCACATACATCTCCGACAAAATACATGAGCAGTTCCTACACTTATCCAGAGAGAGGGTGTTCAGATACACCTCATATATTTATCATCTTATTCTGTATCACCAACATGACAAATTCTCTTTTGAAATTAAGAGAACTGATGCAGCAGGAAATCCAAGATCGGTGGTATATTGGAGCTCAATATTTTTCTACTCACCCTATACATATTGTGAGTTCATAGATCTGTTCATTCATCCAGCCCTATCTCTGCTTATGACAGAACCTCCTCCAAGACTCACTGATGAAATGCAGAGAGTTCTACAGTTGTCCAGTGCCTACAGCATAGGGGACTGGTATTTCTACCAGCATCACACTGTGATTAGGATATATGGGTGTGAGCTGCGCCCATTCAGGCTACCCAAGTATGTGCCTATGAGGCTCTTTGCCCTGGAGTATTTCAGACAATTCGCCTATACCGATCTGATCCATTTTGCAAACAGGGGCAAGAAGGCACAACTCAAAGTAAAAAACCAACTTGGTCATTTGATTTTGAACAGAAGAGAAGGATGGAAGGAGGCAGAGAGAATGTTGAATGGCCTTGACCTAACACAAAGCTTCCTATGGAAACCATATGACCCCAATGGCTTTATATCCAAGAGGAGACTAAAGTACAAACTCTCCAAATATGAGCATCATAACATGCTCCTCATAACAAGACATGCAAACCTGCCAAAATGGAAGAAAAATACATTGGTAGAACCCCTGTCCCAAGAAGAGCTAGTTGAGAGGGCTAGGAGACATTTATTGAAAATGGCTGACTTGGAGTGTCCTTCTCAGGTGCCCACCATACCAAGCTCTCACACAACAACACCAGCTTCCTCATCTGCAACACAAGAAGGGGTAGCACAAACTTCAAATCAGGGGCAGGACAAAGGTAAAAGCAAGGTGATGGAAGAAGCAGAAGGTCAACAGGAGCAGCAGCAACAGGGCCAACAGGGCCAACGGGGCCAACAAGACCAGCAAGAGGAACAGCAGCAAGACCAGCAAGAAACTGATCATCAGGATCAGGAAAAGCAAACAGCAGAAGCCAAGGCAGCCACCCAAGAAAAGACAACCAGCATGGCGCCTCCTAAAAAGGACCCTAGGGTAGACCCCTCTGTCCTCCCAACCCCTCAGAAGGAGGACATCAGCAGGAAAAGGGAGAGGGAGACCCCTCTCACAGAAGTTCCAGAGAAAAGGCAGAGGCTCAATCCATTTTCAGAAGAAGAAATGCAAAGCCTTGAGACCTCTGCCAGCTCAATGCATCAAGAGCAAGATAAGACAGCACTTGGGGAGGTCAGCTCCTCAGGACATGGAAAGAGTGCAGCTACAAGTATAAAGGACCAGTTCAGGGATGCTAAGAGGAGGAGCGAGCCACTCAAAATCAAGCTCTACAATCATTTGTTGAACATGGCTCCTCCAAACCAACAAAGACTAATGGCTACCTTTGATGTGCAAGAGAGCAAATTGACTATGAGCCATTTTGCCCCTACAGTGCAGCGACCTCAATCAGCTGCAGATTATATAAGGACAAACCTAGAAGTCCTTGCAAAAGACATCCACCCCATGGACCAGATCGAGCTCCACAAGCAGACGGGTGAGATGGTCTATGCCACCCTGGCAGACAAGACCTTGGTAAATTATAGGCTGCAGAACAGTTTGAACAACACAACAGCACAGCTTGAGTTGGAAAGGGCATCCTCTCATGCCAAGGACAACAGGATCAAGGCACTGGAAGACATTATCATAGAATTTGGGCATGATCCCAATGATGTTAAGGCCATTCAGGAGGTCCTTAAACTACTGCAATCAAGAGGAAGATGAAGATCCCACCAACCATACATCCACAAACAAACGAAGTAGCCCAACAAAGAAGAGATAAGGATATCACTGCACTGCTTATGAACCTGTATAAGGAACTGGTGGACACCCAACAAAAGCTGCAGGATACAGAGAATACCCTAGAAGCAGCTATACAGAGGGGAGAACAAGGGCAGTCTTCTAAACCACCCACAGAGATAATAAACCTAGAAGAGACCCCTAAAGAGGACACCCCTCCAAAGCAGGCAGCAGAAACAACCCCAGCCACAACAACTCCAGCTACAAGAGAGCCAGCCACTACAACACCACCAACAGAGCAGGCCGAGAGCCTAGATATGCAGAAATTAAGACAAGAACTCCAAGTGCTAGAAGCTCAAATGACAGAACTCAATAAGGCCAAGGAAAGCTTAGCAAAAATAGAAGAGAAGTATGATAAATCTAAGCAAAATGTGGCTGAGAGGGAAAGGGAAGTAAAAGCCCTAAAAAAGACAATTGCAGAGCTGGAAAAGCAGCTCAATTTTGAGAAAGTGACAGCAGAGATCAAGCAAGTGATATGGACTGCCATTGGACAATCAATCACTAACCAGTGGGAGTACATTGATGCTATATATGAACAAATAGGACTCCTAGGCAGGGCAAAGAAAGAACTGCACAGAGCAAGAAATGCTCTAGGAAACATGGCCGACCTTGCCCCTAAGATGATTGAAGTCCTTAACTATAGGACTGGTTCTCAGCTGATAAAAATGGGAATTTCTAATAGGACTGAAACCATTTCCCTAATCAAGAGAACCACAACCATGAAGAACCTAATTCTGACCCTGGACAGGAAGATCCATGATATACAGGCAGATATATATAAGTTTCAGAATAGGTTCACGACCCTGCAAGACAGAGGGCTTCCCATCTTGGAAGAATCAGGAAAGCTTCTCTCTTATGAGAAGTACATCAAAAGAGTAAGCACTTTTTCAGCAATTCAGATTGCTGAGGCTCCTGGGTCATCTTCAGCAGGCCCATTAACAGGACAGGCTCTTTTTGATAAATTAGATAATTTATTTTTTATTAAAAATGAAGTAGCACATCTATTTGATCAACCTCCTCATTTCTATAAGTACACAGAAGCTGATGAGACCATAGGGTCAATTTTGAGGCACCAGCTTCCTCCTTCAGATACATGGCAGGACTTGATAAAGCTACTTTTGAACCAAGGCTGAGCAATCAAGACTTTTTTGCAGCAATACAGTCTACATTGCATTTACAGGTGGGCGAAGCCATGACAGCAAGCATGAAGACGCTGAGCCAACTCAGCATAGGTACTCGGCATCAACAACAGCATCAGCATGCACAGGTGGCAGGGCCAAGAGTATACAAAAATCAAAGTGACAGAGCACTTCAGTTCATATTTATGATAAAGCCGCACAACCGACTGCGCAGTGCCCAAAGGTCAAAAATCTGTCCTGACAGCAGTTAAAGGCTTTTACTATCATTTATACTTGTAATAACTTCTCATCTACTCTCCCTGTACAAGTGTAAGAGATATTTTCCTCTCAGATGACTCCATTCCTGAGATATTTTTGTATGTAACTTCTATATATTCCCTCTCGTGTTTGTTTAGAGGGGTTGGACTCCGGATGTAAGAAATTCTCCTGATATCTTCTCTGTTATTCTCATATTGTAACACTCTCAGGCAGTTAATACAAAAGACAGTGGGATTTCTTCAAAGATGTGTTGTCTCTTGATCTCTTGATGGTGTGTGGCTCAGAGTTGCAGGATTCCTATGCATTACATGGCTCAATAAGTTTTTCTCATGGCTCTTTATTTCACCTGTGTTTCCTGTTATTCCATATATCTCTCATGTTTTATATACGTTTGAAACTCTAGATAGTAAGGAAAAAGAATAGTCCCAGGACTTAGTCATTGACTACCCTGAGCTCAATCAAAGCTATCTTATATGTTTTCTTCTGATAAGGTATTTAAAGCGTAATTCTTAACTGCTACCTTTAATACTTCATCATCACAGTGCATCGTTGTTTTAGGAATTCAAGTAGTTGCTCCTAAATAACAAGCTTCTTTCACAATATACAGTTTAAGTAAAGAATTCTTAACTGCTTATTGCTGATTGTTCTCACCTCACTCTCATTATTTACAATTTGTTTCATGGAATGCACACAGGCCCTATAGCTTTTCCCCTCACCAAGATCAAGACCTCGAGAAAACTGTCCCAGACCCCATTGCCCAATGGATTAACTGTACCTGCTGATATACTTTAAAGAAATCAGAAGCATCCTCCCAACCAAACACACAAAAACAACCAAAAACTCATCTTATAACTAGCCTAAAACCCTCACTGAAAGCAGTGACAAACCTAATAGAGAGAGCCCTCTCTGACTACAGCTGGCTAGAAGCTGTAGCCCAAAGATTGGTTAGTGGTTACCCCGACCGTATTCTCTTAGGAGTCAAAGAGAACAACCTGGGTGTTAACATAAATGGCGACTCCACTGGGGAACCTTCAGGATCTAAAGGTCTGAATATCTATCAAGAGATTTCACTCACAGTCTGAATATCAGTTAAGACACCTTTAAGCTGCTCCTATACAAACATCTATAGCTTTGAGGTAGAGCTGACTCAGATCTCCTTTCACACTATACAGATGCACAGAGTCTTTAGAGCTCTTGTCCAGTCCTTACTACACAAAAAACTTTCATAAAACCTTATAGGACTAGCTTAGAAGCTGGCTCCCAAGAAGAACCTCCGGTACACAAGGAATAATCCTGATCCCAACCCTCCCACTATCTTCGAAAATCCCAATACTATCCCCAAATTTGTTAGGAACCAGCAACTACAAGATCATCTTGCTGACATCAGTCAACAGCCAGAGCTTCCTAACTCAATCCCCACACCAGTTAAGGTCCTTTTCCGTTCTACCCCTAATTCCCCTAGTTCACCATCAACATCCCAAAGTTCCCCACTAATCCCTTCTCCTCCCACGCAATTTCTCTTCCCCCACACTGTTATACCCTTTATACCTATCACCCCTGTGATACCTTTGGTTCCTTTTGTCCCAGTTATCCAAGTTAACCCCCAGAATCCAGCAAATATGGCCAGATATGCACCTCTGCAACTACCTGCCAATCCAGTGGCCTTACCTCAAGATTATCAGGCCAAAATAGCATACTTTGACTCCACTGGTCCTTATTCAGCCATCCAGCATGCTAAGAGAATGCAAGATCATTTTGAAAATTATGAAATATATGATGAAACTGTAAGGATGAGAATATTTGTTCAAAGCTTAACAGGGGATGTGAGAACATGGTTTAGATCTCTACCTGCAAACAGCATAACTACCCCTGATGAGCTCTACCAATCCTTCACAAATAGATGGGAGAAAAAGAAGGACCCCTTACACATACTTGGTGAGTATGACATGATCAGAAGAGGTCCCCAAGAAACAGTATTGGAATATTGTGCTAGGTTCAATAATGTCTATAATGCTATACCTCAAAATCTAAGACCTCCCCCGGACTTAGCCCTATACAAATTCCCAGATGGATTTGACCCAGATATGGCCTACCAGTTAAAAGAAAGAGCCCCTCAAACCCTCGAAGAAGCTCAGAGAGTTGCTGTAACGGTTGAAGCAAACCTGATTGCCAAGAGGAATAGAGCCAAAACAGAAAAGAGAGTTGTCTTCAAAGAAGAGCCCTCTGCCTTGGACCAAAAATTGGATGCAATAATTTCTGGTATGAAGAGGTTAGGTGATAGGGTAGAATCTGTGGAAAGAAAATCTTCATGGGAAGCACCACCAAATAATCCTAACAGGGCTCCAAACTTTAGGAGGAACCAAAACCCTGGTGACAGCAAAGCCAACAGTGATCCTGAAATAAGACCACCATTTCAAGAAAATTATACTGAAACTTCCACATCTGAAGAACAAGCAGAAGATACTCATATCCACCTAATGGGGCTTGACAATAAGCACCAAGTCTTCTTAAGTCAAGAGGATCAGGAGGAGGAAGACACTAAACAATTTCAGACCAATTCAGGAGAATCATTTGATTTCAAACAAGGCTATGACACTGCTGTCTATGAGGTGCATAAACAGTATAAATTGAGAAGTAGGACTGTAAATGTAACACAACCCGAGAAAACAAAAGATAAAATACAGCCTAAAAGTGCCATAGTAGTGGAACCAAAGAAAACAACTGATTCACCCACAAATGAAATAACTATTGAAGACATCACTGAAAATTCACCAAATTCACCAGCTTCACCATTTGAACAGTCTAAATCAAGCAAAGAGCCTCAAGAGGTGATCAACAAGAACAAACCTCAAAATCAGGAACAAACCTCAGCATATAAAGAAAGTAGGCTCACCAATACTACTAAAACACAAACAGAAAAACCCTTTGATCTGGAAACTGAAATTGGAAAATTGAAAATAACCATACCTCTGGCAGAGTTAGCCAAAAATGACATTTATAAACAGCAGATTCAAAGATCTCTGCAACTCACTCATAACAAAAGCAAAGACAATGTGGACAATGTCAATGTGTTGGATGACACCCCTGAATTGCTTTTTGGCCCAGAGGCCGATGGAAAAGTAGCTAGCTCAGGAATACTACCCTTTTATGTCAGCCTGCATGTGCATGACAAAATACTACACAATGCAATGTTTGACTCAGGTGCATCTCACAACTTAATGCCCAAATCTGTAATGGAAAGGTTAAATCTGGATATCACTAGACCATACAAGGACCTTTACTCATTTGACTCCAGCTAGGTCAAGTGTCTAGGCCTAATAAAAGACCTATGTGTGTCTTTAGTCCAATATCCAAACAAAACAATCCTAATGGACGTAGTTGTTGCTGATATCCCACCCAAATACGGGATGTTACTGTCAAGATCATGGGGGGCAAAGCTTCAAGGGTCTCTCCAACTAGACATGTCTTATGCTACTATCACAGTTTTTGGTCAACCCAAGAGGTTGTATAGAGAGTCACTAATGAAGTACATGGTCAGTAGTACAGAGAAACCCCAAAACTTTCCCATTTATGCTGTCCACTCTGACATAGACTCATACATCCTTTTCAATGACCACAAAAACAGCAACACCAAGGAAAAGACTGACATAATCACAACAATTCAAACTGCTGAACAAAAAGATCCTGATATCCAAACCCTGACTGAAACAAACAATGCCAGTATTCCAGGCCACCAAACAAACAAATGTGAGACCACAACATTGGGACAAGATTATGAAAAGATGGCCCCTCTAGAAAACAAAACAACCCTGCCCAGTGAGAAGGATGTTAAGCAAACCAAGCCAAAAAATCAGCCTATACTCCAACTCACAAATTCATGCCACATAAACCCTATTCAAAACCCCCTAAAAAAGGAAACTCTGTGGTTTCTAGAGTTTGATGGATCAGTTAACAAGCTAGGGGCAGGAGCAGGTGTGTGGGTGCACAATAAAGAGAATAACCATGCAGAAGGAAGAGCCTACAGACTAAGCTTCAAATGTACCAACAATATGGCTGAATATGAGGCCCTTTTATTAGGCCTTAAGTTGGTACAGTCCCTGCAAATCACTAGAATATCAATCCTAGGGGATTCAGACTTGGTCATCCAACAGGTCAAAGGCAATTTTGTTACAAAAGACAACAGACTTAGGGCTTACAGAGATGTTACCACAGAGTTACTCAACTCCCTTGCTGAGTTCCAGATTACTAAAATCCCTAGGGCCCAGAACCTGCATGCTCATAGCCTAGCCATGTTTGCAAGTACTTGCAAACTGCCCTTTGATCCCCATCACCGTTTCACAGCTGAAGTAAAACACAGGCCATCAGTCCCAAATAACATAAAAGACTGGCAAGTATTTGACAATGATAAACAAATCAACAATTTCCTGACTTTACAGGAAGAATTCTCAGGTCTGAAAATAGACACAGAGCTAGCAAGTCAATCACAAATACTTCAGCCAGCAAGTCAATCACAAATACATAGTTTAAAGAACAGCCAAGTACTTTCACCCAAAACAGCCTATCAAATGCTAAATCCTACAATTTTCAACCAGTACAACATTCAAGAAATCCAACAGATTGAGTATGAACAGACACTTGAATGTGAAACTGAGGTAATACAATTAAAGAACAATTTTCTTCCAATAGGCCTAGCCCCTTTGGAAGATATCTTTGATTCTAATGATGTCCCCAATAAACCAAAATTTGAACCCCTAAACGCTACTATTGAAGAACACAACATAGGGACAGTCCAACAGCCCAAAATCATAAAACTTTCCACTGCATTACCTCCTGACCAAAAGCCCAAATACATTGACTTGTTTAAAGAATTTCAGGATGTGTTTGCATGGAGTTATGAGGACCTCAAGTCCTATGACACCTCTGTAATACAACATACAATCCCACTCAAGCCAAATCAAAAGCCCTTTAAACAAAAACTGAGGAGAATAAATCCCATGCTCCTCCCAGCAATGGAGCAAGAAGTCCAAAAGATGTTTAAAGCAGGCATAATAGCACCTATCAGATTTTCTGATTGGATTTCAAATCTAGTCCCCACAAGGAAGAAAACAGGCGAAATAAGGCTCTGTGTGGATTTAAGAAACCTCAACCAAGTGTCATTAAAAGACAACTACCCCCTACCTAAAATGGACCACATTTTGTAGAGGGTTGTAGGGGCTTCAAGGATTTCCTTGCTGGATGGCTTTTCAGGCTTCAATCAGATTTTGGTCCATCCTGATGATCAGGAC
>APFE031206338.1:0-12257 GCA_000404065.3 Pinus taeda
CATCCTTCTTTTTGAAAATACTGAAGCTCCCCATGGTGACAAACTGGGGCGTCTATATATTTTATCCAACAACGCTTGTGGCCGAATTTTCAGTTCAGTGAGCTCTGGTATACTCATTCTGTAGGGTGTTCTCAACACCGGGGCAACCCGTAGAACTAATTCAATAGCAAAATATATGTCTCTTTTTGGTGGCAGACCTAGCATCTCACTAGAAAATACATCCACAAATTCTTGAACTATCGGTAGATTCTTTAGTTTAGTGGTTTCCTCCTTATATTGAGCATAACCCACTTCTACCCCATAAACATGACAACCCTTTTGCAAACACTTCCCCAGCTGAGAGGCAGTATTTGGCCATAACTATACATGCCTCTTAATTCATTGGACTTCACATCTAAGACCTACCTCATTTAAATAAATAACAATATTTTATCTACAATTTACCAAAGACTAGTGAGCCTCCATCCAACCCATTCCAATTAGGATATCATAATATTCCATGGGCAAGACATTCATGTTCACTTTTATGGTTTGATCTGCTAATTCAATCAAACAATTTTCTATTTGAGCCACCACCCATCTCTTGGCTCATGTGGCCAGTTGGACTAGCTAGGGGTTTTTAAATTTATGGGTTCCTAGTTGACAGAGTTCTACCACCTTAGGAATTACATAACTTAAGATGTTATCTTTTTTTTTCATCTGTTGATAACAAATTGACGCCTTTCTTACAATGTCATCCATGGTTTTCGGGTAGTAAACCTTGAAGGGCAATTTAATTGTATGCTAAATCCCTGTCATTGAATTTTTCAACCTAGGGGTTTTGTAAACACAGAAGAAAACCAAAATATATGGGACCTCAGATGAAACTACTGTAGAAAGTTTGTTTAGAATGGAAATGCATATTACAACTATAACTAAAGAAAATTGCAAAATAAATCGCATGCAAGAAACCTAAATTAAATTCCAGGGATGGAAGTTAAATTCTAAAGGTGGAATGAGTGAATGCCATTGGCCTTTCTAAACTATTCAAAAGAAAACTAATCTATGAACAACTATAAGAAGAAAATATGTGATAATCTAGCAAGCAATAAATAACAGCGAGTGAGAAAGCAATAAATAACAACTAGTGATTTACTTAGTTACGAGAGGACCCACAATAAAAACCATTTTCGTCAACGTTTCAAATCCCAACAGGGATCCATCATCATGACTTCTTGAATGTTGATAGTAGGAGAGCTTAAATGACATATTTAAATAGTTTATGAGGTGAGTTGATTTAAGGATGAGATGAAGGTCAGCTTGTTTACTAATATTTATTATTATCCCCATTGTAAGTTTATTGTAATTTTGAATATTTTTCTTGAATATTAGTGAAGAGCTAATTATTAATTTAAAAGTATTAAAACTTATTATTATTAATCAATTATAATGAATATTAATTTAAATACTTCGATCCTTAATATTAATCAAATACTATTTAATCTTTAATATAACTAAATCTTATACTGATTAATAAATAATAATCTTAATAATTATAATTATTAAATTATATTAGATATTATTATAAATCAATATTAAAATTGTTATATAAGATTGACGGATTAGTATTTGATTTAAGATTAGGATCAAGTATTTAATTATATTCATATAATAATTGGATTAATAATAATAGTTTTAATACTTTTAAATTAATAAATTAAACTCTTTCAAAAGTATAAAAAAATTATTCAAAATTACAATAAAAAACTTAAAAATGAGGATAATAATAAATATTATTAAACAAGCCAACCTTCATCTCATCCTTAAATAAAATTACCTCATAAACGATTTAAATCTCTCATTTAAGCTCTTCTACTATCAACATTCAAGAAGTCCTGATGATGGATCCCTTTTGGGATTTGAAATGTTGACGAAAATGGTCTTTACTGTGGGTTCTCGAGTAACTAATTCAAAAGATATAAACCACAAATGTCTAAATTCTAGAACTAGTGATTTAGTTCCCAAACAACAAAACTAGAATAACTAGTAAGCAAGCATTTTAATGACAATCAAATCAAATCTAGGAAATGAAATCATACTTGCAGAAAGTAAATCATACTTGCAAAAAGAAAATAACAAAAATCAAATTATGTTACAATCGTATGCAGATTACGCTTGATGGGGATCCTTCCATTCCTCAATGAGCACACGTGAACAACTATCACACCTTAAGAATCAAACAACACTCATAACTCATAATTTTGGAGAAAATGATATTATTCATGCTGAATGAACAATCATAAATCTGATGCTAATGAATAGCTAATAAATTTTGTCTTCCTTTGAAGGATGCACCGTTATCTTCTCAATAAATGCAGATCCCTTAAACATCCAACAGATCCATACTCGTCTCATCTTATCCTTAAATATTAGATACAAATCATATGACTTATAAAGATCTCCATGATCTTTCCCCTTGGAGTATGTTCTACCTCTTGAGTTGAAATTCGAATTTGTGCTTGGGAGGACAAGTATGACTCTTCTCGAACCTCCAAATAAGCCTACACATGTCACAAAACTCATAACATATCTATAAGTATATGAAGCTATGTTAATTTCCTATTTTTTAATCGTTAATTCACTTATATATCATAAAACAAATAACTTTGGAAAATAAGGATTCTAACCCATATGTTTGTGAAGATGATTACTTGATGTAGGGTTTTAGGGCTAGATAGTCACGAGGTGAAGGTTAAATGGACATGAAATGATGGAAATGTGGATTAAAATGGAAGACAATTTTGAGACTCAACATACCCCGCAATTGAAGTTGTTGCATGTTCTCATGCAACTATTGTATTGATTCATTTATCCATAAGTTGATCCTTCTGTAATGCTTTAATTATGTATGAGGTTTGGCTTGTATGGATTCTATTCTAACTTTGCATCATCATATTCTCTTTTGCAAAGTGTAATACATTTGACTACAATGTATATTTTCGATGGTCGGTTCTTGTGTGAAAACCGAAAAGTTCAAGTATCGGTTCTTGTGTAAGAATACTTTTATTTTTTTGTTGCATCAAAAAACATGAAAACATTGAGAATTTTCTTCTCAAGTCCTATAGTAACTATCAGTGAATTGATAATTTGAAAAGCATATAATATTTGGAATCATACTACAACAACATTTGATTAGGAGGAATATGTGAATTGGAATGAAATGAAAATTTGTGATGGTGTATGAAATGTGAATATGAATTAATGTCTCTTCCCCCCAACTAAAGGTGTTTTCAGTTTTATGGCAATATGAGAAAGGGAGTATCAATGTAGTGAGGAATTTTCCAAAGTTACAATTTTAGCTTTTAAGGAATTGTATGACTAAAAATTAGAAAACATACCTTGACTTACCTTCAATGTGGATGAGTTGTGTATACTGAAGACTATGGCTGCTGATGTTTGATAATGGATTATCTAAACAAAGGAATTTGATATGCTTTTTTTTTCTTTTTGTGTTGATGACAAAATTGGAATATTTATTGCTACTGTTACAAATTGATTCCTATTGCAAAGTGATGAAATGATGTAGTCTTCAATTGTTACAAAAGCTCATGGTACAATTCCAGTCATGCGAATAAATGTGTTGATGTCGAGCATGAATAGAAGTCTTTGGATTACCAACCATTAATGAATGTCGTTAACCAATGCGAGGAAAACTTACCATTAATGTCAGTGACTTCCAAGGTATCTAAGTACATCTTGCGAAGTGTGAATAGATAAGATGATGTCGAGCCACTTGCAAGATCTAACAATCAAGGGACATTGATGTACTCCCATGATTTTCAGCAAGATAACTTGTCATTAAGGCATACAAGCTGCAAGGTACTAATGAGGACTCTAGCCTTGAACCCAGATAATGTGCTGATGTCGATAGGCCAAGACTTGTTAGAAGAGAAGCCTTAATGAATCCTCCATCATCTAACATAAGAATAAAACAATGATTTTGAAGGACTATAGATGAAAAATTTTGCAGTGGATCAAGGTTTATTTGACAAAATGAAAATGAAATGAAATGAATCAGCTTTGTAAGGGAGCTGAATGTTTTATTGTTGAGTTACATGTTAGTGAAAGAGAGGCAGAAAAATGGTTGTGAAGGAAAATGAGATGAAGATTTTATTAACTGAATAAGTAGGAATGCAATGGTAAGACGGGTATCTAAAAGGTTTTGAAATGGTGTGATGGATATGATTTTGCATTGCTTATTCAAAATCATGTGCTCATGCTTGGATTATGATCTTTGATGTTGCTCTGATCATGTTCTTAAGAAATGTGATCTTTAAGAGACATTGTTAGCTTGTGGTCATTTATTTATCTTCGTGGAACCCCCAAAAACTTAGTACTTTTTCGGCAATGAAATGTAAGATTATCAAAAGAGATAGGCTTTCAATCTCTCTCTATTCATGAGATTTACAAAAAAAACTGAGAATTGGTACTAATAAAACAAATTTAGGAAAGAAAATAAAATGAATTTTTACCTGTTTCGAAACTAGCAGCTTAGTTTACCTGTAATGTCTTGTCAGCAATTTATTCATTATTTTAATGTTTCAAATTCTTATGAAATATTTCTCATTGTTTAGATCTCGTCTGGATATTTCCAATGACATTTGAATCATCGAAAAATGGTGTCATATGAGAAGGTTATGCTTATTTGAATTTTTTATGAAACTGTGAAAATAATCATGCATGAGTGTGACATGGAAACATGACACTGATGTCAAAGATGAAGTAGGTAGATGATATGGCATGCTAATTATGATTTTCTTATTAGAATCCATTTTCAACAAATAGATCATTGAATTGAATACAGAGCTGCATGATTTTTCTTGGTGCAGGATTGTTTTTCAGCTGCAGAATTGCACATTTCCTGCATCTAAAAAATCCTGCGTGGACAATTAGGTATACACAGCTCTGCAAATAATCAATCTGATCTTCGAAATGACAAGTACCTTTTCAAAAAAACAAGCAAACAAACAAATGTAGTGAACAAATTTTATTTTAAGAAAGAACAATGTTTTTTTACCCGCATTAAAACAACAAAGAAATTTTTAGAAATACCTATATATGTTGATGCCATAGTCTTGTTTGTTTCTCTATTTGCAATATTCAAAGAGATATTATGTATAGAAAGAATTGTTTGTACAATTATGAGAGGTCTTTTTTTGTTAAAACTAATTGATAAAAAAATTCTAGATTTTTAAAATGTAGATTCCTCAAATAAAACATAGATGAAAGCCCATTTATCCTCTCCTTAAAAATCAAATATCCTTGACAACACATCAAAGTTATTGTTGCTAAAGATTTATCCAACGATCCATCCAAATCTTGGCACTAAGACACCACCAAGTACTCTTTCCTCAGCAATAAATAAGTAATAGAATAGATAGTTGGGTCCACATAATAACCTGTGGAGCTATTATCTAATTGCTAATATATGTAAACACGTTCTCATGGTGAATTAGACAAAAAAATTCTAATGAAAAAAAACCTGATCTGGACAATTTGAAATAAAAAAGCAATAGAAATAATCGTCATGAATAAAAAAATGAAAGCAATCGCATGTTTGAAACGTGTCTAACAAATCTGTGTTTTCATTCAGTAGTATTAGTCACATATTTTTTTGTTAAGTGCTTTACAAACAAAATAGCTAGGAGGAAATAGTGGCAATACGCCTACATTGGTATTCAACAGCTAGACAATTAAGGCAACATAGCTAGAATTAACAAGAGTATCACTCCAACTCTCATGTCCATTGGTACTACTTTCCTACCAGTGGTAATGAACGGTGGTTTTTCCTATAGTATTCACTCCTTTTGTAGTTTCATTGCCATCTCTTTGGTTTCTAGTTACTCCAAAAATAGGAAACACAATTAGACGAAACCAATACAGATCTTATGCATTATAAAGATAAGGAATCTACATAATATATATGTTAAGTTCTTCTATATTACCTTTACCCTAAACAAGACAAAGGAGGATCGATTGTGGGGTTGGTGGTAGCCACCACATTCCAACGGAAATTATTAGAGAAAGTGGTATACTAGCTCCATAAATGGAGCACCATCATCCAATCGCATCAACGGTTAGACTACTAAAAAGGTAACCCAACAACATTCCTAAAACTATGAAAAACACTTTTAAAGATATAATCCTCCCTTGAATCTGAGGTGGAGATGTCTCTGCATTGTACAATGGAGCTGCATGCATGGCCAAGCCAATACAAAAGCCATATATCAATTGACCAATTATTAACATAGAGAGATGAAGTGCCAATGGTGAAATTAAAGCTGTCATTGGATATAATAGAGTTGAAACAATTAATTCCCTCCGTCTACCTAAGAAATTTGTGACATTAAAAGCAATAATAGACCCAATTAAAGCCCCAAAAAGGGATCCACTAACCACAACAACATTTTCTATAAATGATAAATTGTACCAATCTATTCCACTAAGTTCAATTGACTCTATGGAAATATCAGCACCAGATGTAGCACCAATATCATAGCCATAAGGTAAACCACCTAGGGCAGGAAATAAAAATGGAAAAATAATTGCAAACAAGGTATATGATTCATTCGAGTCTCATTTGGTGATAAGGGGCTTATCCTTTGTATCCTTAGATTTCCATGAAGCGGAAAAATTTTGGACCTTTCTTCGATTAATCCATCCAAACATTGAAGTATTGGCTTCAATCTATTCCTTAATCTCTACCTCAGAGGCCATTGATACGATGAAAGTTTTCTTACTTGTCTTGGGAAGTCTAGTCCACCAGAAGTGTTCTCATTCAATTTCTTCCTCTCTCAATATATAAATCTAGTTGAGGGGATAAGCAATTGACCGGTCAGTTAACTACTTCTTTGAGAATTCAATGTTAGTGACGCATATATGTTGTCTCCCAATTGAATTATATGGCATCAATAGAGATTCCTTCACGTTTTTGGTCTTGTTGTTGCTAGTATGTCGAAGAGATTCTGCAAAAGTAACTGTGTTAAGGAATCCTACTCCACACCATCGAAGCTTATCCTCAGCATGTCACATCCAAAAGCTTAAACTTAGAGATGATTCATGGAAACAATCCTTCCAAAACTCTTGGAAGTAGAATTTTGTTTCCCTCCTAATACAGATGCTTGCTTGAAGGTACTCATGGATACACCTTCTCAGAGATTTTGTCCCTATTTAGAGAAATGTCCAAGAATTCAATGCCTCCTACCCTTGGCTTAGTTGATCCAAAATAGAGTACAAGTCAAAAAGGTCTATGAGCCTTAGTGAAAACTAAAGAATATGAAGCTACTCCCTAGCTCTCATGGTCTATAAATGCTCCCTAGAAAGTGGTGGAAAAGGTTTGTTCTCTAGGAAGCAAGTGCAAGGCAGGCTATTTAACCAATCTCAAGAGAAAGGAGTGAAAAAAAAATTAGGATATTAATTTGTTTTTAGTGGATTCACCTCTTGTAGATCAGGTAAACCAGATCTGATCCTTCCAGCATGGCCACAACTGAAGTAGTTGTGCATTAAATTAAAATAACCATTTTTCCACACAATCTACAAAATAAGGCTCTAAAAAACCCTAAAAATATCTCAAATGGTAATGAATTTGAGAAAATTTCTTGCAAGGAACATAACTGACCCCATTATGAAGAAAAACCATGTCTTATTGTTTCTAAATGTACTTCTAATTGGTCACAAAACGCATTTTAAAATGACTGGTCGAAACTACTACGTATTTGGCCTTTGCTCAGGTAACAAAATCAATTGTTTCTGGATCGATTGCTAGATCTGGAAATTTGGAATTTTTTTTTTATCCGACATAGAAATGGGAGACATAAATGTTATCCACATCTCCTCTTATCATTACTAGGAGTCACCATAATGAGTTTTTAACAAATATCCTAAATCAACGCACTATTTTGTGCTAAGTAAGAAGAAACCTCAACCTAGATGTGTCACTTCAAGGGTTCCGTTAATGGAATGCTCTCCATCCAGAAGATCTTCAAGCTCCACGATGGGCACAAGATATCAACATAACATGCAATTCTCATGCAACTTCCTTGACAATTTTTTTTTAGGGTCACTCAGCTACAATGACTTCTCAGTGCTAGTGATAAATTACACACCAGCACGAGTAAAAATCTCAAGCTATCTCACTGATTTTAGTATTTCTTCAACACTGGAAATTTCAATATTTACATTTTAACTTCAAGGTGATAGTAAACTAGTGCGAACCCTCAAGATCAGCCCTTTATTTGACAAATCTAGTTCATGGCCAAGGATATAGGTGCATGTTGATTTTATGCGGTTTTTTTACTTTTCTTTTCTTTTTTTCAAAAGAAAATTAAATTCAATTTTAATTACTAACATAATTTTTTTTCTTTTTTCTGATCCTCCATGTCACACCAAGCGTAGGAAGAGAGCATACTCAAGATTTCATTAATCGATTCTTAAAATTTGGATTCAAAAAATAAAATGAAAAGAATCGATCTCATACTTGAAATTATTTCTCCTTAATCTTCTCTTGTGATCCTTTTCCACAATCGTTTATTTTATTACAATTTTCCTTCTAAGGGTTAGTCATTCTTACTACACCACAAAATTGCAAATTTATCCTAAAAATCTCAAAAACTTGTTTTTATTTGTTAGTCATATTCTATTGAAAAAGAAATGAAACATCATCTTAGGTATAAGAGAATTTCCAATGCATCCATTTGCGTAACAAGATCATGAGTAATCTCATATCCAAGTTTGAAAAATAAATCCTAGTGAATTCTTCGACATAATTATGAAGATTTGATGTTACAAATTATAGCCTAATGATTAGTTGAGACCAATTTTGAATGTGATCTTTTGCTTTTTAATCTTCTTCAACTGTCATGGCACAAAGCTCTTCATATCTTGTTTTTGCATTTGGATTTTTATTGTGTTTATTTTTTATTTTTTAGAGAATAGGGTTTTTTGATTTGTGGATGTTTTATTTTATTTCTATGTTTTCTATATGTAAATGCAAATAAAATTAAATGAAAATGACTAAATGCAGCTAACCCTAAATTAAATTGACCCTAAATGAAAATTCTTCCTAAACAATCATCCTAACTTAGTTATATCTAACTTTGCTTCCCTAGAAACGATGCCAAAATGTAGGGTGATTTAATTGTATGCTAAATCAATATCATTTAATTTCTCAACCCAAGGGTTCCGTAAACTTAGAAGCAAACAAAAATATATGGGACCTCAAATGAAACTATTGTAGAATTTTTTTTTAGAATGTAAATGCATATTACAACTATAAGTAAAGAAAACTACAAAAGAAATCACATGCAAGAAAACTGAATTAAATTCTAGGGATGCAAGTTAAATTATAAAGGTGGAATGAGCGAATGCCATGGCCTTTCTGAACTATTCAAAAGAAAAATAATCTATGAACAACTATAAGAAGAAAGTTTATGATAATCTATAAAGAAGTAAATAACAGCTAGTGAGAAGGTAGTAAATAACAATTAGTGAAAAAACAGTAAATAACAACTAGTGATTTAGTTGCCAAGCAAGAAAACTAGGATTACTAGTAAGCAAGAAGTTTAATGACAATCAAATCAAATCTATGAAATGAAATCATACTTGCGAAAAGTAAATCATATTTGCAAAAAGAAAATAACAAAAATCAAATTATGTTACAATTTTTAGATTGTGTTTCATGGGGATCCTTTCCTTCCTCAATGAGCACACATGAATAACTATCACAACTTAGGAATCAAACAAAACTCATAAATCATAATTTTGGAGAAAAATGATATTATTCATGCTGAATGAACAATCATAAATGTGATTCTAATGAATAACTGATAACTTTTGGCTTCCTTTGACGGATGCACCTCTTATCTATACATGGGTTAGGGTTATGTGCTCAATAAATGTAGATCTGTTAAATATCTAATAGATCCATACTTGTCTCATCTTATCCCTAAATATTAGATACAAATCCTATGACTCATAAAGATCTCCATGATCTTTCTCCTTGGAGGATGGTCCACCTCTTGAGTTGAAATTCCAATTTGTGCTTGGGAGGACAAGTAAGACTCTTATAAAACCTCCAAATAAGCCTACACATGTCACAAAACTCATGACACATATATAGGTATATGAAACTATGTTAATTTCCTAGTTTTTAATAATTAATTCACTGATAATGCATAAAATAAATAACTTTGGAAAATAAGGATTCTAACCCATATGTTTGTGAAGATGATTACTTGATGTAGGGTTTTAGGGCTAGACAGTCGTTAGATGAAGGTTAAATGCACATGAAATGATGGAAATATGGATGAAAATGGAAGACAATTTGAGACTCAATAAACCTTGAGTCATTCCTTTACATGCAATGGTAGGCTGCTAATAAACCTTTGCACTTTAGATTTCTCCTCGTGTATGTATGGTTCATATTGTAACAAAGAGGTAAACTTGGCCACATACTCATCCATAGTCAATTGGCCTAACCTTATATCATGAAACTCTTTATCTTTATCATCATAAAATCTCTCCATTAAATATTTATTTCGAAAATGTCTCTAGAATCCTTCCAAAGTAATTGTTTCTTCATCGACACCATGCATCGCTTTAACCTCTTCCCACCACGAGTTTTCTTTCCCTTGCGTCTATTAAATGACTAACCAAGCTTTTAAATTTTCAAAGTACTCATAGATTTGGAAGTACTTTGTCATATTTATCAACCAATATTATGTTGTCTTCTCATCTTCACCATCAAAACTTGAAGGCTTAACGTTCTTGAACTCGCCTTGCAATTCAACCTTCTATTTCTTCTCCTTTTTTTTCCTGTCATTTTCAGAGCTGTTGCTAGACTCCTTTTCCTATGTGTTCTAATTCCCTTCAGACTCTTGTGTTTGACTTCTTTCCAGTATGTTGTCCTCTCTTCTTGTTTGAGACTCCACCTAGTTGCCATTGTCATAGCTGGGTTTAGAATTCTGATGATTTTGTTTGTGTGCTAATATCTTCATAATACTCTCTCATTCACGTGCCAAACATTCATTTTCAATTCAAGGCTTGTCATTTTATCCTGGAGTTGTTGTATTGTTTCCATCATCGCAAAAGTTATACTACAAGATTCCTTTGGTAGTTGAATCCATAGTTCAAGATTGGTCCCATCTAATGGCATTGATAGACTCGACAATAGGTCTTGCTAGTGATGTAAAACTTGGTCCACATCTTCCTCTCATACTACCCTTCTCTGTGAATACACCACACAAATTTACTTCACCCAGCCAAGCCTTCAGTGTAGAAACCTCGTCTCTGATACCACCTATAATATAACTCACTGCATTTTTCTTCTTTACGCAATTATATTTTCCTTACCAATCACTTTATGTCTTGAATTGCAGCCAATATACCTTCATATATCTTTGTGTTTATTTATTAAAGGTGTTAAACTTGATTTGATTGGGTTAGTATGCGTTGGATGCAACAATAATCATAACATTTAGCTGTAATCAAACTATGGGTGTTTAAACCCACCTTTCTAATACTCTTTGAACATTCTAGAACAAGTTCTAATATTCTGCCATCTGGCAGGCCTTGCATGGGGATAAGTGAACAACTCAATGGTGTGGATGATTCTATATCCAAATTGATGCTCGAGGTAGTTCAAAGGAAGTTAGTGAGTAACTACCTCCTCCTCTTGAGAGCTGAGAGGGTTTGATTTTCTTCCAAGAGGCTCACGAGGTCTCACTCTGCAATTACACCTCAGGTTTAGGTTTTCTTCTTCCGACTTCTAGATGTAGCTAGTTCACTAACCCTTTTGTTATTAGTCTTAATGGACCAAGGTTCCATTAGTGTTACACTGAATTTTGTCACCTTGACTATCTGCAGTTTATGTGGCCTCATCAATAGCCACATTGTCCTCTTTGTCAAGCCCCATACCTCTGCTCTTCATGTCAAAACTTCAAAGAGAGAGAAAGTCACTTGAAAACATGTTTATCTCTGGGTACGCAGGTTCTCTCTACCTTGCCTGCGTGTACGCACTCCAAATACATTAGACCTGCGTAGTAATACGCTCTGTATACTAAAGCTAGGGTGCGTACCCCTGTAAAGATCAAAAGGCGCAAGTTTCATCTTTAAAAAGTTACTTGTGGTCACTTCTAGAGCCTTCTAGAAGAGTTCTTGACGTGTATTGAGCGCCTCCAGATGGTTCATGCACCCCTATGATAGAGGAGCTTATCGCATCA
>APFE031206359.1:28537-56006 GCA_000404065.3 Pinus taeda
ACTTCTTGCACCTTTTTCTTCTTGATATGTCCTTCTATCTTGAGAGTTTGAGGAGTGGTAATGCTTGCCAATGCTTTACAAGATATGGTCTGATTCATTTCTTCTTTCTTTGGGGTGGGGTCCCAGCGTATATCCTCTTCTTTTGATGTTTCTTGATCATTTTCTTCTTCATCTTCATACTCTATGTAAAATAATTTCTTATCAACACACTTATGACCTTTAGTGAATTTTCTATCACAATTGTAACAAAGCCCTTTTTCTCTTTTTTCTTCCAATTGTTGTGGTGTAACCCTTGTAGGTTGTGGAAGGCTAGAAGAAACAACACTTCCATCTTTATAGTTGTGAGGGGTATAATTCCTTGTTGCCATAATTTTACTTTTGACTATGTAACAAAGCCCTCTTACTCTTTCCAATTGTTGTGGCGTTGCTCTAAAGAAGGTGTTTCTCTTTGTATCCTCATAATGTGCTATCATTTCCTCTGTGAAAATTGACCACGTAACAAGTTGTTTACGAGAACAAAGCCCTTTATACCATAAAAATTGATCCAATTCTAAATATGAATATGTAATACATACCTTTTGTAACAGTGGTACACCATGTAGATCAAGATATTGCTCCATCTAAAGTATCCAATTTACCAGATCCTTGCCATCAAACTTCCTCATCTTGCTTTTTCTTGATTTTAGGAGCTCGATCTTGAAATGACTGTAACTCTGTACTTTTAGATCTTTAAGTTCTAAAATTTCAACGTATAGTAGCCCTTTGTGTCCTCTTTCCAATGCCACCAGTTTGATCCAAATTGGATTCTCCAAGGAATAGTTATGCCAAATCTCCCACAGTGACCTAATTATAGACTAGTTTAGTATAGTGAACTTGTATGACGTGCCACGTGTCACTATTTCGACCTTTGGCTTTGAAAAACATATACAAGAAGCTACAATCCATCCTGTTTCTGTACCTTCTTACGAAATTTCAATCTGATGCTCAGAGAGAAAGTTATGATGATTTTCCCGAGGTCACCTGTTTGGAATGTAATTCAGGAGTCTACAAAATTACCAACTTCCTCAGATCATATCTCCGCAAATATAGTGAGAAAAGCTCTGAAATTCGGATTCGAGGTTCATTATGATTTCGTCTCAAATGGTTTTTTTTTTGCTTCTGAAACATAAAAAAAAAAGTTTAGGCGAAAATGCCACGATGACTTATTAGGAGCAACGAAACCCTAGAATCCAAAGCTTCGATACCAAATGTTATGAAACCATCTCACAAAAAGACAGAAAAGATAGTTGAATGCCTTAGAATTCAACCTCTTCAAGGGGGCAACCTCCTTTACATTACACAAAAGGACAATTCTTGGACGATAAAAAAGAAAATACCTCCTTTCTATATATAGGAGTCTAAGGGGTCATAATATAAAGCCGACATAACAATAATAATGTAAGGACATAATAATAACAATAGTGGGCTTCTATGGGGCACAATAGTAACAATATGGGCACTAGATGGGTACATCAATATAATAAGGGGGTTGTACTAATAACAATAAGGGGTTACACTAATAGTATAGGGGCCTAGCATAAAAACTGCTTGAAACATGAAATGGTGATACAATACAAAAGAAATATAACACTGACTTTCCCCAATACTGACCTGTATCCCTGTAACTTATAACTCCCAAAATTAGACTGAAATGATACTTTCAGACATTAGGAAGAGGAGCTTTGGACATTAACTGTAACTCATGTTGTATTCCCTACTTATGAATAAGATGTTTGGGTTCTTTAATGATCTGATAATCACCCTACGAGTGACCTCAATTAAAGATTATTAAATGAAGGTATTACAGATGCATATGTTGGTATGTGTCTCTGTTATTTAAGCAACGGATTGATCAGATTGTAAATACACAGACACTTGAAGTGGAAAATAACAAGGAAATACAGTAAGCAAATACAAGAACACAAGAAATTAATAAGGAGTTCACCCTATCCTCCAGGGCTACATCTCTGGTCTAGCTCTCAGTGGTGGACCTTTTTATTGTGTCTTGAAGCAGAGAATTACCATGAAGGAGCTTAGTATGAGTCTCCTGAAACAGATTGGCTTGGCAAGGTGGTCTCTTGGATTCCCCAAAACCACTTAGAGTACACATACTCTTTTCTTTCCAGCTCTTTGACCTCTCTGGTCTGACAGATCCTCTCAGGGATGGCTTGAGTCTCTCAAGCTCTCTGGTGCTCGATGCTATCTCTGGTCAGCTTGCCCTTTCTATCTTCTTTCTGCTTTTTTTTGCTTCACTGGTTCTTCTCTTCTTTGTCTTTTGGCTTTGGTTTTCCTCTTCAAGTTCCCGACTCCTCTCGGTGTCCTTTCTATTCTCTATTCATGGCTTTAAACCATTCAAGCTCATGATGGTTAGTTTCCTCTTCCGCCTCTGTCGATTCACCTGCTTGCAACCACGCTTGGAGTTCCCTATTCTCAGCATCATCATCAGGCTCATGGGGAGTGGCCACTTGTCCTCCTGCAAACTGCGCCAGCCTTTTGTCGGTTTAATTCTTCGGTTACGTTGTGGAATGAGACTTCCGCCACCTTGGCAATCAAAGCGGACTTAAAAATCTTCAAAATTGCAGCTTAACCCTCCGTTGATTCCATCTTCTCCGTCGGGCGTGATCTCAGCCATTAGATCTGGAGCCCCCCTAGATCAGACGCCATTCGCTCATCCCGTGTGGCTGACTAGCTAGACCGTTAGCACGCGATGAGCGACGATTTTCTCTCTCCTCTGCTTGCCATGC
This sequence comes from Pinus taeda, assembly GCA_000404065.3. Lineage (NCBI taxonomy): Eukaryota > Viridiplantae > Streptophyta > Pinopsida > Pinales > Pinaceae > Pinus > Pinus taeda. Next base: position 31,321 of record APFE031206359.1, read on the forward strand.
GTCGGGCACTGAGTGGAATCGCAACTTTTCCATCAAAATGGCTTACCACCCATGGATGCCCCCAATCAATACCACCGGTTTTGGAGTGGGTCCCGTCTTTTAGCACTTAGCCTTTTTTTCCATGGTTTTCCGGCTCCCATGCGACCGTGCTCGAGGCTTCCCCATTTTGAGGGTTTTCGCCCAGCTAAGTGCTAATCGTGCATCAAAAGCCTCCTCTATTTCCCGATCCGGGCCTCCAAGGGATAAATTCGCCTCCCGCGTAGTCTCCATGGGCCTCGATCAACGTGCTTTGACCGAGGTCCCCATCGTTCCACGCTGGCTTCCATTGCCACTAGTTTAGAGGTGTTTTTGATCGCTGTTGTAAATTCTTTGAAGTCTGTCTCGACCTGGTACAACCATGGCTCTGTTAATCATTCTTCATGGATGCAATTCAGATCACGACCTTCCCACTGAAAAGCTTTTGGACCACCAAAAATTGGTTTTCTTTCAAGCATCGACTAAGTGAGGGTACTGCTGTCTCACTTGTCTAATCTCAATCCACTTTGCACTGCTTGGCTTCGAACCTTTGAGCCCAATTTTGAGGTACTCAACATCTCCCTTGCGCATTGTCCTCACCTTCCTATCCAAGACTGTGTCTTCCTGCAATTCATTAAGATATTCAGGTAGCAGGTCATCAATAGAAGGCAATTGACTTTGTTCTTTAGGATCTTCAATTATTGAAGGTTCAAACAATCTCAAGCAATTTGCATTTACGACTGAGTAGATGTGAATGTAAGCTGGTAGATCAAGGCGAAAAGAATTTTTACCAATCTTCTCAAGTATCCTAAAAGGTCCATACCTGATAGGATTTATCTTTTTACCTTCGCCTTACATTCTGTCCTTGCTGATATACAGCCAGACCTAGTCACCAACTTGAAAACTATGCTCCATCTGATGCTTGTCATGCCTAGCCTTGTATCTAGCTTGGCTCTTTTCCAGCTGTTCCTGTACTACTTGGTGGATCTCCTGGATCTGTTCAATGAACCTATTTTCCTTGTCCACATCTCTGGGTCCATTAACTATGGTATCTTTACCAAAGAAAAAATCCAAAGGAGACCTTGGTATGAAACCAAAACAGGTGTCAAAAGGAGATCTTTGTGTAGAAGAGTGTTTTGCTCTGTTGTAAGCATGCTGCACATAACACAAGTGTTCATCCCAAAGCTTAGGATGTTTGCTACAATATCCTCTGAGTAACTGAATCACTGTCCTGTTAACTACTTCTGTCTGGCCATCAGTTTGTGGATGAAAAGTTGTTCTTTTCTTTAGTTGGGTGTTCATCAGCTCCCACAGACTTGACCAAAACTTCCCCACAAATCGGGTGTCTCGATCAGATACGTGAGAAGTGGGTAATCCAAAATGAACCCATACATGTTCAAAGAATAGTTTTGCAGTTTGTTCAGTTGTAATATGTTTATTACAAGGTATGAAAATACACATTTTGCTAAACCTGTCCACAACCACATATAGATAATCATGACCTTTCCTGGATTTAGGCAGTCCTCTAACAAAATCCATGGAAACACTTTCCCAAGGGTGAGAAGGAACTAGTAATGGAGTGTACAAGCCTAGTTTTATATTGTTGGGCTTGCTTTTAGCACACATAATACACCCTTTTACATATCTAGAAACTGTCTCATTCATTTTCGACCAATCACAAAATCTTTACAGCTGTGCAACTGTTTTACTTACCCTAAAGTGACCTGACATCAGAGAAGTGTGTGCCTCTCTAATTATCTTTACTCTCTCTATTTGTGGAATACAAAGTTTCCCACAATGATATAAGAGTCGGTCCTTCACATGATAATCCAATTCTTCTACCCTTTTGCCTTAACCCAAAGTTGCATATACATCTTTAAAGTCTATATCTTGAGCATATTGTTCAATGTAGCTTTCATGTAGTATAGAATTATGCTTAAGTATAGTAGATGCATTTATAATGGGTCTAGACAACATGTTTGAAACTTTATTGTGTAAGCCCTTTTTATATCTGATGACTAAATGAAACTGTTGTAGAAACCCATCCACCTGTAATGTCTTGATTGTCGCAAGTTAGTTTGGGAGTGTAGATATTGAAGTGGTTGATGATCAGTATGTATTATTGTCTCTTTGCCCATTAAATAATGTTTCCATTTTTTAACACTCTGAACTAATGCATACAATTCTTTATCATATGTAGGATAGTTAACTACTGCAGGATTAAAAGTCTCAGAATGATAACATATGGGTTTACCATGCTGTGTCAACATTGCTCCCATGGCATAGTCACTGGAATCTGTTTGGATCTCAAATGGTCTTTGTAGATTAGACAGTGCTAGTACAGGTGCTGTACTAATATTTTCTTTCAAGGTGTCAAAGGCTTTCTGATGTTTGCCTCCCCACTAAAACACCTTGCTCAATCTTGTTAAAGAATGTAAGGGAGCTGCAATTGAGGAAAAGTTAGAGAACATCCTCCAATATTGTGCTGCTCCTAAGAAGCTTCTCACTTCTATAGTAGACTTGGGTTTAGGCCAGTTTACAATGACTACCACTTTAAAGGGATCTATTTTCAATTCACCACCCCCTACTATATGACCCAAATAATTTAGAGATGTTTTGCTAAATTCACATTTTGAGAGTTTAACATAATTTTTTTCTCTTTTCAAAACATCTAATGTCTGCTTAACATGCTTTAAGTGTTCTTCCCACGTTTTACTAAAAATCAGAATGTCATCCAGATACACTATAACAAAATCATCAATAAAAGGTCTAAGTACATCATTCATTAATCTCATGAAAGTAGCAGGGGCATTGGTCAAGCCAAAATGCATAACCAGCCACACATACAATCTCTGCTTTGTTTTGAAAGCAGTCTTCCATTCATCTTGCTCTGCAACTCTGACTTGATGGTATCCACTGTGAAAATCCAGCTTTGTGAAATAAACAACTTCCTTTAATTGATCTAAAAGATATCTATGCGAGGAAGGGGATAACGATTTTTGATTGTTATCTTATTCAGTGCTTGGTAGTCAATGCACATTCTCCACGAGCCATCTTTCTTTCTCACCAAAATGATTGGTGACCCACATGGTGATGTGCTAGGCCTGATGAACCCCTTCTCGAGCAACTCCTACAACTGCTTCTTGATTTCAAGATTCTCTAAAGCGGACAACCTGTACATTCCAATGTTAGGTAATGGAACATCTTGCTGCAAAATAATATCATGTACTATTTCCTTTTTGGGTGGAAGACCTTTAGGTTATTGAAACAGAACATCATACTCTGAAACAATCTTTTCTATATCGGCTTGCTGCTTAGCATTACAACCCTCAAATACATTGGTTTTATCAGGTTTCTTTTCCTTTACAACCATTAGTAAGAATTATTTGCATGAATTTATCATTCTTTTCATCTGCCCTGAATTTATGACAGTATAATTATTCTTGAGCTTATGATCTCTTACAAAGTACTCGATTCCATCTTTAACAAGTAGATACTTGTTCTCAACTCTATAGAAAATAGCTTTTCTATCAAACAAGTAAGGAATTCCCAAAACAATTCCACATATATCCAAAGGAATTATGTCTAACTCAACCTCATCTACAAATGCTGACCCAAAAGAAAACTTGAGTTTGCATTGTCTAGTCACTTGTAGTTGTGCTTTATCATTCAACCATCCTAATGGGTATGGTTTCTTGTGAGGTATAGCTGCTAATCCCAATTTCTTTACAATTGCTTCAGAAATCAAATTTACTTGAGCCACTATCAAACAAAGTATCAATCTTTTGACACTATCAAACAAAGTATCAATCTTTTGATGTTTGGAAATAAATCGAATATGGAAAAGCTCATGTCTTTTTCTCTCATGTTCTTCATCAATAACAGATTGAGCAGAATTACTAGTAGATGCTTCAGAATTCTTACCTTTTATACCCGTGGCTGCAATGATTGTTTCATCTCCCAAGTCTGACCCCAAATCTTTTTGAATAGCTGAAACAATATTCTTCTTCTTTCCCTCAGACTTCTTAGGTCTCAGCTCTGGATGCAGAATCCAATATAGTGCTCATCATCATGCCCATCATTTTTATAGTGAGTGCATGAAGCTTTGCCTTTCTGTGCAGTGTTAGCCTTCCTTGCTTTCCACTTCTGATTTCTTTTCTCCTTGCTCTTGCTTGCAGTGGGTTGGGATGGTCCCCCAACTTTTGGATTTCCATTCTTTCCTCTAGCCTCTAGAAGAGTAGCTTGTACAGACACCTCATTTATACTAGTGGGATTAAACATGAGGATGGTATGCCTCATGTTGCTATGTAGACCACCAATGTACTTCAAAAGAGTCTCTGGTGAGTCTAATGAGATCCCTAGAATCAATGCTCTCTTTCTAAATTCTTGAGTGTACCCTTGCACACTTTTCCCTTTCAATTGCCGAAGAGTTTGCCAACTCATCATGGCTTGTTGCATGTAGGCCAATGTATAGAATTGCTTCTTAATTTCAGAAACAAAGTCACTCCAGATAGAGATGTTCTTACCATGTCTTTTCATGTTAGCTTGGGTTCTGCCTTCCCACCAAACCAAGGTAGTGCCTCCTAGGTGTAGGCTTGCCAGCTGAATTTTGCTCTTGTTTGAGTCGATGTTCTGCACTCTGCAATGCACATCAATTTGTCTAATCCAATTGTCCAACTTTTCAGCATTTAACTCTCCATCATATATAGGCAAGTCAAATTTAACATCTAGCTTGATCAAAGATGCTTTCTTATTATGCATAGGGCTATTAGGAGGTGTGAGAAAGTTTTCCTCTTTCCCTTTTCCTTTTGAGTGGTCCTGGTTATGAGATTATTCTTCTTCTTTATCTTGTTTAGAACCTAATGAATCTTCATCCTTATTCTTTCTAAAGTCCCTATACATTTCTTTTACCATAGACTTTATAGCTAGGAAACTCCCTATGAATTGAGGGTCTGGCCCCACAAAACCTTCCTCTGACATTGTGTTCCGAGGATAGACTCTCCCAATTTCAGGATTAGTTTCGACCAACTCTCCTTCTCCTAATTTGAGCTTTGATCTAGTGAGCATTCAATAGCTAAACCAACACAAGCTTGTCTAACCTTACAGCCTAAAGCTCTGATACCACTTGATCTGATAATCACCCTATGAGTGACCTCAGTTAAAGATTATTAAATGAAGGTATTACAGACTCATATGTTGGTGTGTGTCTATGTTATTAGGCAATGGATCGATCAGATTGCAAATACACAGACACTTGAAATGGTAAATAGCAGAGAAATACAGTAAGACAATACAAGAACACAAGAAATTAATAAGGAGTTCACCCTATCCTCTAGGGCTACATCTCCGGTCCAGCTCTCAATGGTGGCCTTCTTTTATTGTGTCTTGAAGCAGAGAATTACAATGAAGGAGCTCAGTATGAGTCTCCTGAAACAGATTAGCTTGGCAGGGTGGTCTCTTGGATTCCCCAAAACCACTTAGAGTACACCGACTCTTTTCTTGCCAGCTCTTTGACCTTTCTGGTCTGACAGATCCTCTCAAGGATGGCTTGAGTCTCTCAAGCTCTCTGGTGCTCGATGCTGCCTCTGGTCAGCTTGACCCTTCTGTCTTATTTCTGCTTTTTTTTGCTTCACTAATTCTTCTCTTCTCTGTCTTCTGGCTTCGGTTTTCCTCTTCGGGTTCCCAACTCCTCTCAGTGTCATTTTTGTTCTCTATTCATGGATTTAAACCATTCAAGCTCATGGTGGTTCATTTCCTCTTTCGCCTCTGTTGATTCGCCTGCTCGCAGCTGTGCTTGGAGTTCCTTGTTCTCGGTGTCATCATCAAGCTCACGGGGATTGGCCACTTTTCCTACTACAAACTCCGCTAGCCTTTCGTTGGTTCAATTCTTCAGTTACGTCATGGAATGAGTCTTCTGCCGCCTTGGTGGTCAAAGCAGACTTCAAAATCTTCTATGTCACGGCTTAACCCTCCGTCGATTCCGTCTTCTCCATTAGGTGCGATCTCAACTGTTAGATTTGGAGCCCCATATCTGACGCCATTCACTTGTCCCACGTGGTTTACTAACTTGATCGTTAGCACGCGATGAGTGGCAGTTTTCTCTCTCCTCCGCTTGTCATGCATTGGGCGCTGAGTGGAATCTCTCCTTTTCCATCAAAACTTCTTACCGCCCATGGATGCTCCCGATCAATACTGCTAGTTTTGGAGCGGGTCCTACCTTTTAGCGCTTAGCCTTTTTTTCCACGGTTTTCCGGCTTCCACGGGATCGAGTGCTTAGGGCTTCCCCATTTTGATGGTTTTCGCCCAGTGATGCGCATCAAAAACCTCCTCTGTTTCCCGATCGGGGCATCCAGGGGATAAATTCACCTCCCGCACATTCTCCATGGGCCTCGGTTAACGCGCTTTAACAAAGGTCCTCATTGTTCCATGTTGGTTGCCATTGCCACTGGTTTAGAGGTGTTTTTGATCGCTGTTGTAAATTATTTGAAGTCTGTCTCGACCTAGTACAACGATGGTTCTGTTAATCATTCTTCATGGATGCAATTCAGATCATTTAAATAGAACTGAAAAAGTTTCTACCTTGATCAAAATATCTTTAAAGTGAGACTCACAACCTGAACAAGTATCCCTTAGATCCTTATGTTGTTCTTTTACACACATGAGTACAGATATCTTATTTGAACTTATTAATCGCTTCAATTTATTAGCAACAACTAAATTCAAGTGAGTTTTAGTTTTATGTGCCCTGACAATAAATTCAACCCCATCTTTCTTAAGGTGATATTTATGATCTCTCCTATAAAACATTGCATCACGATCATAAAGATAAGGGCTTCCTCAGACAACTCCACATGTGTCTACTGGAACCACATCTAATTCCAATTCATTAATGTAATTAGTTGTAATGGAAAATTTTAATCGACACTGCTTTGTGACTTTTATATGAGTTGATTTATTCAGCCAACCTAATGGGTATGGTCTTGGATGATTATGTGTCTCCAAACCCAAGTTCTTAACTAAATATTTAGATATTAAATTTTCTTGTGATCCAATGTCAAACATTCTATCTATCTTTGTGTGCTTAGAAGTTATCCTTATGTGAAATAGTTCAACTCTTTTATCCTCATTTGAAGGATTTATGTTTGATGAAGATGTAGTAGTATTAGAACTTGAACCAAAGTTAGAAGTTTTACTTGTCGAAACTATGGTAGTTATCCTCCTTTCATCACCTGAATCAGAGCCTAGATCTTGTTGGATTGCTGCATTTGCTTTCTTTTCATCCTTCTCCTTAAGGAAAATTTTGGGCTTAAGTTCTAGATGACGTTTCCAACGTCTAGATTCATCATGACCCATTCTCTGGCAATGAGAACAAGTAGGTATTTCCTTTTGAGTTGTCGCTGATTTATTTCCCTACGTATTGTTCTTCCTCTTGATGTCATTGGAATCCTTGATTTCCAACTCTTTGGATGATTGTGGTGAAAACTTGAATGGTCTTCTATCTGATTCAATATGTATGGCTTGAACACAAACTTCATCAAAATCATCAGGATTAAACATCAATAATGTATGCTGCAAATATGAATGTAAACTACCGATGTACTTTAATAAAGTTTCACATGTATCCAATGAAATACCAAGTGCCAATGCTTTATTTCTGAACTTCTGAGTAAACTCCTGAACACTCCACCCTTTACCTTGGCTCAAGTGCTGCCAATAAATAACAACTTGCTGCATGTATCCTAAAGGATAAAATTGTTTCCTAAGAGCTTTTAAAAAATTAGACCATGAAGAGATGACTTTACCTTTTCGCTTTACATCTATTTGAGTTTTACTTTCCCACCAGATTAAAGTTTCCCCCCCTATTCTAGGTGTAGCTAATTGAATTTTTGTTTTATCATCAGAAATGTTTACAATACAGCAATACACTTATAACTGCTTAATCTAGTTATCTAACTTTTCAGGATTCATTTCGCCATCATAAATAGGTAACTCAAATTTTACATCAAGTTTCAAAAGAGATGTTTTCTTAGGTTTCTTTCCTATTTTAGATTTTGAGCTGGAAGAGATGATGATGGAGATGATGGAAGAGAAGGAGGTTTATCAGCCTTGCCTTTACCCTTGTCCTTCTTCAATGCATTTGAAGAAGAAGTTGCATCTCTCACCTTCTTATCTTCGTAAAGTTCTCCCAACATATGATGCATACAAAAGAATTCTTGTTGAAATTACTCCTCGCTCATCTTAGTTTTAGGAGTTTCACCTACATCAGATCCTGTCATGATAAACTTGTGAGTGATTCCTTGCTTTTCAATCTCTGGATTAATCTCCTCGAGTGTTCCTTATCCATGTTGCGACTTTGACCTGGTTAGCATTCATTGGAAAAATTCTACAAAAGCAACCTACTCTAATACCAAATTATATGATCTAAAATGATCATATGTTAAACTGAAGTAGAATTGATTAATGCCATCAGTGAACTGAATGTTAACTTAAATTGCTTTTACAGTGAGAGCTGATCGAAAAGGAATGAATTGGTGACAGAATTGAAACATAAGTAAGATCTAAACAAAAGTGAAAAGCAACAAAAACACATCTATACTAGACAACAAGATTGATTACAGAGTTCATCCTTGATGGACTACGTCTTCGGGTCCTCTTTCAAGATGGGCGTCCGTTTTATTAGGATTGAATCCTAGGAGGTCGATTACACTGAAAATAAACTAGACTAATTATGCACGCAAGAACTACTAGTCACTGTCACAAGAAATCTCTCTGAATTAGCTTTCCAATTCTTGTCACGGTTCCAAATTCCGACTTCTAATGCTCTTGTTACACTAAAAAAAAACTGCCTATGTCCTCCAGAATCTCCATATAAAACTCTAAAACACTCTCCAATGCCTTTACATGAGAAAATAATTTATTTATAAGGTTGCAGGTACAGTCGAAGCCTCCCAAGCCAAGATTGGCATGAATGAGTTGAAATTAGGGTTTGGAGTTAAGGTCTTGTCACATTGTGACACCTTAGGTTTTGGTTACAAGGTGGTTGCATTAAAATAGCACCAAAACTGCAATGAAAACCCACTTTTAGACTTTGGATAAATTAATCAGCTGGCGGTCAAGTTAACTGCGTGGAGGTCAGATATGGATCATGTGAATGGTGCAGTATAACCGTAAGCCGCCACCTGCAGGTTAGGCCTGACGGTTTCGGCTAACAGTTAACCAATTGCCATGTGAACGTAGCTTCCTCCCAGTAGTTTCATTGCCTGCTGATGGTTGACTGTGGGGTGAGATGCTCTGTCACATGTCCACGGTTATGGTACTGTGCTAACTCTATAGTTCCAAAGATCTGTGCTACAGTAAACCCTGACAGTCATCCCCTTGTCTGCTCACATGCTACAGTTTTTGATGCAGTTAGGAATAGGGTTAATTCCTATGGTTTAGGGACTGCAGTTAACCTGATGGTGCTCATGTGAATGAGGATAAGGTTTTGACGTAGTTTATGAAACAATGGTTAGGAGCTATGTGTAATGTTTATATGGTTTGTAATGTGTTTTATCATAGGTTTTGTAATGTTTTATGGCCTAAGAGCTCTTTAGAATTAGGTTAATGCATTTTAATGCATATTTTTAGGTATAGATTAGGTTTAATGTGTTAGGGTCTTAGTATGATGATTTTAGAATGAGTCTTTTAGACTTTTTCACGTGATCTGGAAAAAACCTTTTACAATATTTGTCACATGTGACATAAATCCCTACATGAAGATACTTGTTTCCTCTTTGACAATCAAACCCTGGTGGAACTGACGACACCCACATGTCGACAACCAGGTACAAAACCATATCTTTTAAACACCATGAAAACCATATCCTTCAAACACCATGAAAACCATATCAATCATTGACATTATCGGAACTGAAAATCAACACTAGACAACCTAAACCATAAACATCATTGTCAAAGCTGAAGATACTAGACACTGAATTCTGACGACGAATATTGGCGAAGTTGATAAAGTTCAAGAGCTCATCGACCATGATCATTTCAAGACCACTTCAAATTTGAACCACTAAATACTTCGCTCATGCTGGATTGACAATATCCTCCTGGATCAATAAGGATATCGATTCCTGTACCAGAACAGAGATTCCCGCACCAAGTTTCCAATCCTTCTTATAAGAAAATAAAGAATGTGTTAACTTAGGAAAAGATCTTGTATAGGTGAAAATAACTTCAAAATAAATTCCTCAAACCAAAATATGCTTCAACCAATCTTAATATCTAAAATAAGAGTTAATTTCCAAAGTCAAAGCGCACACTTCTTTAATCAAGGAACTTCTTCATGCAATCCAAAGAGATCATCTAATTGTGATAACAGGCTTCAATCTTGTAATAGTTATTCACACAACTAATCTGCATTAATAACCTTATGAACTCAGAAAGATTCTTTTTGAGAATAATTACACATAAATTCTGATCTTTCCTGAACAGTATGAAGTACGCGTACAAATTAGTGTGTCACAACGACGTTGAATTTCAAATTACCAAAAGCATGTTTAATTCGAGATATCAATAACACTTCAAAATGAAAATCACTCACTGCAGAAATGCATTAAGGCTCATCAATCATATAAGAATAAAAAACTATTACTGTAATGAACCAAAGGAATCAATTTTCAAAACTGTAAATGCACTAGTGCAGGAATGTGTGCTTGCACGATCTAGGAAAAAATGATATTAAAATTTGAAGAAAAGAAATCACAAATTTAAACTAGCTCGAGCATGCACACCACGGATCCATCACACAACGGTGAAATTAGATCTAAACTTTGCAGAAGAATAAAAGCATCTATTTACTTCACACTTTGCATTAAATGAAATTAACACACCTTAATAAAAAAATAAGAACACGAGGGAAAAGGAGTTGGGTTGGCTGGGCCCTAGCCAACCATCTCATTTCCCTGTTTAGGAAACATACATATTTAGCTCTTAATCAACACATCAACACAATATTACAATGCAAGATTGAGAAATCATGGTGCAGTCCTTTTCTATTAATAATCAACAAATGTACATCATGAGTTCGAATCGAGCGCAGAACGAGGGCGATACCAACAAAATTACAAAAGAATGAAATTACAATATCCTTGCTATAGCTATCTCTCGCTACCATTCTCTATTAGAATCCTATATTTTCTACATTCATTTAGGCCTGCGTCTGTAACCAAATTACATCAAGCGTTCCAATTTGAGCCTTTTGGCTATAACAAAATAACAATAACATTTCATACTAAGCCTTTCGGCTACAACAAAATGCTATTCTAAGTATTTGGCCAGTGAACCAATCTACAACAAATCCCTAACTTTTCTCTCATCTCCAAGCCCAACTCGAGTTGATCGTTTTGGAACAAGGCGTCTGCATGAGGTGGTGAGCTGTCATGACAGTTAAGGATTCACTAGCAGTGCAGGAATCCTACCTGCACTCGACCATGCTAACGAGATGATCAATACATTGGCTATCAAATACTTTAGGAAAAAAATAATTAGTTGCAAATATTATTAAAGGAAAAAAATCTATGAAAATGATTAATTAAGCACATTCGTAGCCCTTAAACATGAAATATAAAGCTAGTGTAGGAAAAGGCATGATTCTTGGAATAGTGCAGGAATAGGGAGGTTTGCAAGGTTAAAACAAAGGTCTAAGGTTATGGTTTTGAAGGGAAAAGGGGTTAAAAATGAATCAATTTAGCCTACCAACATCCTGCCCTCCTTAAGCTGTTGTGGGTCCTCACACAACCTTTACCTGTTGCAAAAAACCAAAACAGAAGAGCCTCCCTTCAATTCTGAACTTGTATGCTAATCCCTGCTTTCACTGTCTTTCCCTTCCTGCTTTGAGCCTTTTTTAGTTTCTTGGTCACCTTTTTAAGACATTCATAACACTTTGAGGCCCGATATTTCCATATCTTAACTTGTCTTTTTTGCTCCACCTCTCCTGCCAACTCTGTGTTTTCTCATTTTTGCACTGTACTCTGCTCTTTCATGGCTTGGTTTAATACCTACAAGCCATAAACATGTTGCTTGAGCTCTTCTATCCAACTATTCAGACAGAGGGTGGAGTTCTTCACTCCTAATTCCTCTGGTTCAGACTTCTTGGTAGTCGATTCTAGACATCTACTGTCATCACCAAAGTCGAGGTTATCTTGGACACCTTTTAGTTCTTGCATTGTAATATCATCAAGGGTTTCAACACCCGGAGTCTCAATGTTGCTAAGGGTATAAGTGCCCTACATTTTCACTTTATCAGGGGTTTTAGCACCCTGCTCCTGAAAGTCATTAAGGGATTCAATACCCTGCTCATCCATCTCACCAGGGGCTTCAATACCTTGTGCTTGAAAATCGTTGAGGGTTTCAATACCCTGCTCTTCAAAATCATTGAGGGTTTTAGTACCATGTGTCCTATCATCCACCTGACCCTCTGTTAGGTTATTACTTTCACCCGACATCACTTTTATTTTCTTCATCCTGCCAAAGAGGACCGACAAGGGTGTGTCATCTTCCTTCTCCACATAATCACCATCAACCACTGTATGATTTGCTACCTCAACAAGAACCGAAAGATTATCTTTACTTGGTGAAGCAGGTGGCGAGTCATCCAACAATATCAAAGAGGTTGATTGAACATGACCCACCCTCGAAGAGGCAATCCTTCTTCTAGCTGACCTCTTGGTCTCGGTACGACGTAGGTTCATTATTTCCGATTTCTCATTCTTGCCTACACTCCTCTTCTAAGCTAACTTCGCTGCACACTTCTTTTGAGCCAGATTTTATGCACTTTTCCTCTGAGCTAGCTTTTCTACACTCTTCTTCTGAGTTGATTTCTCTGCGCTCTGCCCATGAAAATCCTTCAATAATTCCTCCCAAGTCACATTTTTAGCTTCCAGCTCCTTCTTAATTAAGATTGTGATCAGCTCGTTGTGATATAATTTATATGCAGCCTTACTGGACTTCCCTTTCTGAACCCCTTTCGCCATATTTTCTAAGCTTATGAGCAAATAATACGGGAAATTGATGAGCTTACCAGAATCAAAGTGCAAGAGTAGGCGTATGTGATAGAGGAAAGTTAGTGAGTAGTGACCGTCACAAGTAAGGAAATTTTACAACACATACAGGAGGTCCTTCCACTTTCCAATCATATCATTATGCTGGAGGTCGTTCTTCCAGTCCACCTTCTACTTCGGGTTGACCACGAACCAGCGCCCAAGTTTCTTTTCTAACTTCTCCTTCTTGAACCATTTCTCCCCTACTGCTGGTAAACTTGTAGCCTGAGATATGACTCTTCTATAACTGCAAATTCTAATGAACCAACCTTGGCCCAACTCTCATCAAAGGTTTGGGTGAATTCTATTGCCACAACTGAGTCAAATCCATCGAACTTTCGTAGAAACGGTAGGAACCCGAATTCCTGCAATATTACAAGACTATTCATGTACTCAATTGTCTGGTCCATCTTTGGTATGGATTGTAGCTCAATCCTTACAGGTGCCATGTCTGTTCGAATTCACCCAATCTTTGTCTCAAGTTTTAAAAAGATAATACAACATAAAGAACTCAAATCATGATCTAGCTATACATCCACCACTATATTAACCATTTCCCAAAAGGTCATGCTTCATTATTAAAATTACACGGTTGTGAATGAAAATTGTTTAAAGTACAGGCAGGCAATGATGATTGGAATAGGAAACGGTTTAGATAATATTTCCACATAACGGTCATGCAAGGTTGGATATGGAGTAAGACCATTATTATCACGTGATGAGTTTTTCAAGGGAAGGTAAGTATTGGATTTAAGGAGAATCGCACTATCCCGCATTTACTCCATGATTTCACATAAGGTGTACTTAGTACTCATTAAAAAGATAAGATTTCAAAACCTAAAATATCTTTGTACTTAAACAATTTCTTCCTAATTTGGTAAATAATAAAAAAAAGTGTTAATCATAATACAAAATGAATGCCATGATCTGTAGGAGGTACAATTTTTTTTCCTGTACAAAATTTCATGAAACGAAAGGTAAGCTTCAATTCACATTTTTGTACTAGGTGTTCCTGCACCAGAACATGCGTTTTTTCGAATTGGGTGCACTTAGCAGTGAGGATTCTTGTACTGAACATGCTTGCACTGGACGTGCTTGCACCAACCATGCCTGCATCGAGCATGCTTGCACTTAGACATGCTTGCACTAACCATGCCTGCTCCGAATTTGCTTGCACTCGAACACACATTCATGCACCAGGGATATTTGTAGCGTAACGGATACCAACATAAAATTATGATAGGATATAATTCATAGGTTGGATTAAAAAAATTGTTGAATATACAAAGGAGGTTTTATTCACCATTCTTTGGTGTTGACATATGCCTTTTGATCTGATTTGTGGGTTCACATAAGATCCTACAATCTATCCATGAGGGGAAAAAAAGAAGTGGGAAAAAGGGTAAGTTTTTTAGAATGGGAAGGAAATTACGATAGGGAATTCAAGAGCAAAACCACCAAGAGGAAAAATCGAAAAAGGGATTTTGGGGAAAAAATTTCAAGGGAAAAGAGGGAAATACGAAATCGGATGGGGGAAATTTCTTTGAAAAAAGGGATGGTAAAATTTATGGGATAAAAAGAAGAAAATAAGGGGATTTTTTTACGAAAATGGGAATAGAAGAAGGGAATAATTTCACTTAACATCTACCTTTATAGTGTTGATCCATAAAATAAATGCAGTGGGAATTGAGTGTTACCTGAATAAAAATTCCATGCCAACTATCCTAAACTTTGGATAAGGACCTTGTTCCTGTACTTGAACCTGCTTCTTCTTGGTGACAGTTAACACATATAAAGATCAAGAAACATTCCCATTTTATTAGAAATGATCTTCCTGCCAGCAAGATAGTTTTCAGGTTGATCCTTCTATAATCATGTCAATAAAAGTGATTTTCACAATCACAGGAAAATAATTTCTTTTTCTTTTTATTTATTTATTTATTTTTTTCTTTTGATTATTATATATAATTTTTTTCTTTTGGATTTTCTTTAAATTTTATTTCAAGAGAGAAGAAATCAGATTAAAATAGGCTGGCACATTGACCTACTAACTGAAGTTCAGACTGCTGCTGCACTTGCTGCATGAAGTCTTCCTTTATGATGGGATGAAAATATACTTTAAGCCTATGCCCATTCATAAGGAAAACTGAATCTCACCCATCGATAGTTTTGACTTCTATAGCTCCATTGTCGAAAAATTGAATCACCTCATACTGTTCCATCCAATGAGTATGGAACTTCCCTTTAAAATGTTTAAATCTAGAGTCATAGAGAAGTACCCAATCACCTGGTTGGAACTGTTTCTTCTTGATAAAATTGTCATGCCACTTCTTGCGTTGTTGCTGCACCAAAATATTTTGTTGAACAAAATTCCTTTGAAATTCATCCAACTCATTTAGGTGCAATAAACGTTGTTTTTGTGCTTTGGAGAGATCTAGACCCAACTGAACTGTAGTTCTAAAAGTATTTATCTGAAATTCAATCGACAAAAGGACTTGTTTTCCGTACACTAGCTCATATGGTGTATGCCCCGTGCTGTTCCTCCAAGTGGTTCGATAAGCCCATAAGGCTTCAGGCAATCGGCTAGCCCAATCCTTCCTGTGCAGGTTTACTATTTTGGTGAAGATGGATTCGATCACCTTATTTGCGGATTCCACCTAGCCATTTTCTTGCAGGTGGTATGGTGTAGATTTCCTTTGCTAAATCTTGTACTGATTCATGACTTCCTGTACCAAGTTAAAAACAAATTGTGGTCCATTGTCAGAAACAATTTCTCTAGGAACACCAAATCTAGTAAGAATTTCATTGAACAAAAAATCAACAACAACTTTTTCAGTGGCAAAAGAAACAACTTTAGGCTCTATCCATTTAGTAAAAAAATCAGTACAAACCAAGATAAGCTTTTTATTTAAAGATGTGGGATTTATGGGTCCTACGAAATCAATAGCCCATTCTTCAAAGGGCTCAATCATGAATTGAGGACATAAAGGCATTTCATTGGCTTGAACAGGTTGACCCACTCGTTGACAACTATCATAACACCTAACATATTGCTTGGCATCCTTAAACAAAGAAGGCCAAAAATAGCTAGTGCGTAAAATTTTATATGCAGTTTGCTTGTCAGCGAAGTGGCCACCGCAAGGTTCATCATGGGCAGATTTTAAGATATCAAACATTTCTTCCTTTCTTACACATCTACGAATAAACAAATTTGGTCTAGTGTAAAATAGGTCTCCTTGTATCCAAGAATATGAAGCAATTTTTTGAATAATATTCCACTTTTCACGAGCGGATGAGTGAGGTGGTGTCTCTCTGGTGACTAAATAGTTGGCCATGTTAGCAAACCATGGAGATTTTTCTGACATAGAAAAAAAATGTTCGTCATGGAAATCGTCATCAACATGAATTACTTCACCAGGATTGCTTAATCTAGAAAGATAATCAGCTACAACATTAGACTTTCCTGGTCTACTAATAATTGTAACATTGAATTCCTGTAATAGAAGCAACCATCTAGTCACTCTACCACTAGTTAAAGGTTTATTCATTAAATATCTTATAGAAGAATGATCAGTATGCACATAAACTTCGCAACTCGTAATGTAATGTCTGAATTTATTAATAGAAAAAATAATGGCTAAAAATTATATCTCAATCACTGTATAGTTAAATTCGGTAGGTGAAATTTTTTTACTGATGTAGTAAATAACATAGGATTGTTTATTCTCCCCTTCTCCTAAGGCTGCGCCAATAGCAGTGTCTGAAGCATCGAAGGAAATATGCAATGGAAGGGACTAGTTTGGTCCTCTCAAAACTTGTGCCTATACTAGGTTTTCCTTCAATGTTTCAAATGACTGTTGGCAAGCTGTGGACCAGGTGAATTCACTATCCTTAACTAGTAATTAAAAAAGGTGGGTAGAAATATTGGAAAAATTTTCAATGAATCTCCGATAATAACCAACATGTCCAAGGAAACCTCTCACTTCCCTTTGGGTTTTGGGTGCATGCAGACGAATAAAGACTTCAATTTTAGCGGGATCCACTTGAATACCTTTGTTAGAAACCAAATGACCAAGAACCACTCCTGCTTTGCACATGAATCTAAATTTTTTATCACTCAAAGCAAGATGGGTCTCTTGGAAATGTAAAAGAAATTTTTATATATTTTTAAGAGCTTCATCAAATGAGTTACCAAACACAAAAAATCATCCATATAAATCTCAACACATTCAAGATCAACAAAAATAGCCAGCAAAACCCTTTGAAAGGTAGCGGGTGCATTACACAACCCAAAAGGAAGCACTTGGTAGGAAAATGTACCTCAAGGGCATGTAAAGGTAGTTTTTTCTTGATCTGAGGGTGTGATCTAGATTTGGTTATACCCACTTAAGCCATATAAAAATGAAAAGTACTTTTCATTGGCAAGGGTATCTAACACCTGATCGATGAAAGGAAGGGGAAAGTAATCCTTGAGAGTGGCTTTATTTAATTCTCAATAGTCAATGCAAATACACTATCTCCCATATTTCTTAGGGACTATCACTAATGGAGAGACCCACTGACTATCAGAAATGGGGTAAATGAAATTAGAATCTAAGAGTTTTTGTAATTCCTCCTTAACAATATCTCTTAGTGTGGGATTCATTCATCTCTGGGGTTGTCAGACAGGTCGAGCTCCCTCCTAGATATAGATATGATGAGTACAAGTCCTAGGAGGAATGCCTTTCATGTCTTCATAACTCCAAGCAAATGCATCCAAATGATCTTGCAACAAGGTAATAAGATGCTATTTCTGAGATGAATCTAGGTTTGAACTAATGTGTAAAGATTTTCCTAGACTAATTTCAACAAGAGTGGTCTCGAGCTCAAGAGTACAAGAAGATGATGCCATAGTATGGGATAAGGAAGGTTGGGAATCAAAATTTCTTGGAAATCCATACTAAAGATCTGATGAAGTGTATCAAAACTAGGCATAGTGTCTAGATTGTTCAGGAAATATCGTAATTCACCATCATGGGTGGACTTGGTACGATATTGGATCAAAGAAATGGGCTAGGTCTCCTCATCACTAATGTCATAATCTAACCATAAGGTATCATTGAGTTCTCGAATAGGTCTAGCAGGTGAGTATAAGGTGAAACTTTTCCTAGATTCTCCATGTGAAATGTACATATCACCAGAGCGACATCCAATATAAGCATCGACCGTGGAAAGCCATGGTCATCCCAGAATCAAAGGATGTCCTCCCACTGGATTCTTTGGATGAAGCAGAATGAAATATGTGGGGCATTCCCATGAATCTATAGAGACAACCACACCGTCCAATACTCCATTGGGCTTGATTTTAGATTTGTCTGCAAGTTCAAGCATAGTGTGTGTTGGACGAATATGGCCCAACCCAAGTTGTTCCATGGTTTGCCTAGTCACCACATTGATGGCTACCCCCAGGTCTATTAATACATTAGAGACAATGATATCACCTATCTAGACAGAAACAACTGGGTTTCCAGTATATTTATATTTCTCCATTGATATGCATCCTGTCACCAACTTAGCTGCTCTACCATCAAAGTGAATGGTCTAAGGTTCTACTCTCTTCCTCCCTAGTTTTTTAAGACATAATTCCTGAATGATATTTGTATAGATGGGAATTTCTCTGATAGCCTAAAGTAAAGGGACCTTTATACAAAGATTCCTTAATTCAGAAGCCAGAATGGACTCGAGGTCACTCTTCTCCATGACCAACCACTCTGGATAGGGGGATTTGTTTGAAGAAGATGGTGAATCTAAAGGTATGAGAATGGGTTGAAGGGTGACATTGTTTTTAGAATGATCAGGAGTTACCTCCTCTTTTTTCTCTTCAATAATCACCGTGGACTATTTTTGTTTTTTCTGGTTTAACTACCCTTCTCAATCTCAATTGAAGCTCATTTATCCCAACCGATAGGATTCAATAGTTAGGAAGAGGGTACGATCCAACCAAATGAATCAATTGTACCGCCTTATTATTAGGACTCGGTACCGTTTGAGTAGGTAGTTGAGGTGGTCTAAATGGTGGTGGCATAGGAAATGGTGGCAATGATTGACTTTGCTGATGTAGAGAGGGAAAAGATGGTTGTGACATATGGTGTGGTGCATAGGAAGGAGGATATGATGGCATCTAAGTAGGATAGGAATGATACGAATGATTTGGCCCTCTCCATCCTTGTTGCCAATGTTGAGAGGACGGTCCATGATGAAAATGATTCCCGTGCTACCAATGTTGAGAGTGATTGTTATTATTATAATAGGAATATGGAGGTGCATTATAACCATAAAAATGTGGTTCAAGAGCCATACCTGCACTTACCCATGGCCAGTTTCTTCGTGCTCTCATGGCATGTAATGGCTCAAGTACAAAATGCTCTCCTTCAAGTACATATTTTAATCTAGGTATGGAGGGGAACTCCTCGTTGGCATGTTTCTCTGCACAAATCACACATTCATTAACACCTTTCATATCAACAGGACACTCTCTTAAGGGATGCTTTTTCCTACACTTTGGACAAAAAATAGACAATGACTTTTATTCCTTTTATAATTTTTGCTGAAATTTCAAAGAGTCTATTTGTTTGCTAACAGTATTCATTATTTCAATTTTCATGTTGTCCATTTTATTCTCCAAGCCAATGATCATAGCATATGTAGATCCCATTTTGTTATTTTTGCTTCGACTTCCTCTAGTGGATCTAGATTGATTTTTGGAGAACTTCCTGCACAAGTACAAATTTGTTCAAAAGTTTTCTGAGCAATGTGTCCTTGTCCTAACAAATTCGGATTATGTCTAGAATCCTTAGTAAGTCCTCATAGGAACAAGGTTTGAATAGTAATTAAATCAAATTTTTGTTTGGACCTTTGGAGTATATACAAAAACATTTCTAAGTAATCCTCCAAAGTCTCATCATCACCTTGTACAATGGTGAAGATCCCGTCCTGCATTTCTCTAGTTTTACAATATTCCTGTTATTTATTCAAAAATAGTCTCTTCATTTGGTCCCAAGAAGTTACAGTGTTTCCTCCTAGTCCCATGAACCAGTGCAAGGCTAAATCTTTGAGAGTTACAGGAAACAACTTTAATTTCTGGGCATCATAAGAATAAACATAACTCTGACATAATATATCAAACTCAAAACGAAATGAATCTGGGTCTTCATGCACCTTACCATGAAAGTGTAGAAGAGTTGAAGGTGAAATATTCTTCATTTGTACATTCACTTCTGAGTTCACAATTGGAAATCCAAAATTGGACTACTCTTCATTTACATGGTTCTCGCCAGTCTGCTTTGCATGGTCTTCATGATCAACCATTATTGTGCCTCCGGTCGGACCACTTCTAGAAGGTGAAGGTTGACTAATGCCGAATTGAAATTTCTGATCACCGTTAGTCTCCTTCTTCCGCTTTTCAGGTTGTGTCACACTTGAACCACTGTTTCCAGAATCCAAGTGGACTATTCTGACATGACAAGTCTGGGTTTGCTTGGAATTTCTACCTACAAAAGAAGGTCCAATATGAGAAGTGTTTTCATATTTTTCAGTATTTTGTCAGCCCTTATTAGGCTTCTGATCCCTACCTTTCTTAGGCATTCATTTGAAAAAATCAAATCCAAAAAACAAAATTCAAATGCTTATAAAGAAAAAGAATTTGTTAATTGCTGCAATGAATAAAAAATCAACACTCGTAAAATATTCAAAACAATAGAAGCATACCATAGAAAAAATAATAGCAGACTTACCCCTATTGTAGAAAATAGAAACTTCTTACCAATTTCAAATCGACTCCCCGACAATGGCGCCAAAATGTTGGGTGTCGGAATTGTGGTTAGGCAGACTCCTTTCAACACTTAATTATCAACCCAAGGGTTTCGTAAAACTTACAGACGAAGCACAAGAAATGCCAGAAATGATATGAACTTTTCCAAAATCTATTCCTACTTCCTTAATTGTAATCTTGTATAATCAAGAGGAAATGATCACTCGAAAATTTACACCAAAGATATTCTAGTGTTGGAATGTGAAAGAAAGTACTCTTGCAGGAAAATAACTGAAAGGAACTCTCAAACTTCCTGCAAACAATATTAACTAATGAAAATGTAAATATATGTTTATCTTCAGTATAGATGTGTCCCAGGTTAATAATTGGACCCTTAACGATATTTGAATTCTTAAAGATCTTTCTCCCTACACTAAGCTATTATTCCTGTACTTCTGCAATGTGCTTGCACTAGTACTAGAACAAAGTTTAGGTGTTGGAAGTATATTTTACATTTGTACTGAAGATTTATGTCTTCATGCAGTAGCTCTAAGCCTTAGGACTAGGGCACTCTATTCTTGTATCAGGATATCGATTCCTGTACCGGAACAAAGACTCTTGCACCAAGTTTTCCAATCCTTCTTATAAGAAAATGAAGAATGTTTTAACTTGGGAAAATATCTTGCGAAGGTGAACATAACTTCAAAATAAATTCCTTAAACCAAAAGATGCTTCAACCAATCTAAAATAAGAGTTAATTTCCAAAGTCAAAGCGCACTCTTATTTAATCAAGGAACTTCTTCATGCAATCCAAAGATATCGTCTAATTGTGACAACAGCCTTCAATCCTGTAATAGTTATTCATACGAAATGATTTGCATCATAACCTTATTAACTCATAAAGACCCTTTTTGAGAATAATTACACATAAAGTCTGATCTTTCCTAAACAGTATGAAGTACAAGTACAAATTAGTGTGTCACAACGACGTTCAATTTCAAATTACCAAAAGCATGTTTAATTCGAGATATCAATAACACTTTGCAATGAAAATAACGCATTGCAGAAATGCATTAAGGCTCATCAATCATATAAGAATAAAAGACTATTACTGTAATGAACCAAAGAATCAATCTACAAAATTGTAAATGCACTAGTGCAGGAATGCGTACTTGCATGATCCAAGAAAAAACGATATTAAACTTCGAAGAAAAGAAATCATAAAATTAAACTTAGTCAATCATGCACACCACGAATCCGTCACACAACGATGAAATTAGATCTAAACTTTCTAGAAGAATAAAAGCATCCATTTAGTTCAAACTTTGCATTAAATGAAATTAACACACCTTAATCGAAAAAGAAGAACACGAGGGAAAATGAGCTGGGTTGGCTGGGCCCTAGCCAACCATCTCGTTTCCATGTTTAGGAAACGTAAAGATTCATCTCTTAATCAACGCATCAACACAGAATTACAATGCAATATTGAGAAATCATGGTGCAGTCCCTTTCTATTAATAATAAACAAATGTACATCATGAGTTCGAATCCAACCCCGAAGTAGGGCGATACCAGTAAAATTACTAAAGGACGAAATTACAATATCGTTTCTATACTTATCGCTCGCTACCATTTTCTATATGAATCCTATATTTTATACATTCATTCATGCCTGTCATTGTATCCAAATTACATCAAGCATTCCAATCTGAGCCTTTTGGCTATAACAAAATAACAATAACAATTCATACTAAGCCTTTCGGCTATAACAAAATGCTAATCTAAGTATTCGGTCAGCGACCTAATCTCCACCATATCCTTGACTTTTCTCTCCACTCTGAGCCCAACTTGGGTTGATCATTTTGGAACAAGTTGTCCGCATGAGCTGGTGATTTGTTACAACAGTTAAGGATTTGCCAACGATGTAGGAATCCTACCTGCACTCGACCATGCTAACATGATGATCAATACATTGCCTATCAAATACTTTAGGAAAAGAAATATTAGTTGCAAAGATGATTAAAGGTGAAAATTCTATTAAAATGATTAATTAAGCACATTCGTAACCCTTAAAGATGAAATATAAAGCTAGTGCAGGAAAAGGCACTATTCTTGGACTAGTGCAGGAATAGGGAGGTTTGCAAGGTTAAACAAAGGTCTAAGGTTAAGGTTTTGAAGGGAAAAGGGGTTAAAAATGAACCAATTTAGCCTACCAACACCATGATTAGGCCTCTACTAGTCATTTGATGGTTCATAGTTGTTCTCTACAGTAATATTACAAAAAACCAATCCTTAAATGGGTGTGTACTATCAACCTTTAACCACTAAGTTGGATGAATCATTATTTTACATTCAAGTATGTTGGGTCCCTATAATACTAGTGATTACCCCATTAATATTGTAGTTGCATCCCTTATTAATAATGGTGTGCCCCTATTATCCACATATTTTTATTACTGTGCCCCATAGAATCCCTCTATTGTTATTTTTGTGGCTTTATATTATTATTGTTAGGTCAGTGGGTTATATTGTGACTCCTTAGACTCCTATATATAGAAAGGAGGTTTTGTCATTTGAATAATCCAAGAATTGTTCATTTATGTAATGTAAAGGACGTTACCCCCTCGTAGAGGCTGAATTCTAAGGCGTTGATCTATCTTTTCTATCTTTTCTTGAGCTGGTTTCATAACATTTGGTATCATAGCTTTGGATTCTAGGATTTCACTGCTCCAAACAGGTCATCGTGGCATTTTCGCTATAACGTTTTTTATACAATGTTTCAGAAGCTAAAAAAAAACCCATTTGAGAAGAAATCATGCTAAATCTCCAGTCCAAATTTCAAAGCTTTTCGCGCTATATTTGTAGAGATATGATCTGAGGAAGTTGGTCTTTTTGCAGACTGCTGAATTATATTCCAAACAGGTGACCTGGGGAAAATCATCATAACTTTCTCTATGAGCATCGGATTGAAATTTCATCAGAAGGTACAGAAAGAGGACGGACTGTAGTTTCTTGTATATATTTTTTAGAGCCAATGGTTTAAACAGTGACTTGTGGCATGTCGTACAAGTTCGCTCTACTGAACTAGTCTATAATCAGGTCACTGTGGGAGATTTTGAATAACTCTTCCTTGGAAAATCCAATTTGGATAAGACTAGTGGCATTAAAAAGAGGACATAGAGGGCTACTATAGGTTTCAATTCCAGATTGGGATGATCCTAAAGTACAAAGATATATTAGAGGTAATATCAAGCTCCTACAAAGTGAAAAAAAGTGTGTAGATTCTTTTAAATTTTGCTTAATATTGGTTTGAAAATTTATTTTGAAGGAATTCAAAGGGCATAGTAGAGCATTATTATCAATAACTGATGCCCTGAGGAAAGAAAATGCAAGCACCTAGTAAGCAACCTGAAAGCTCTAGCATGACTCATGAAGAAGAGGAAGAAATGCTACATGATATATCAAAATTACAAGAACAAGTGCAACAAATGTCACGCTCACAAAAGCTAATAGAAGCTAAGATAAATGGCATGGAATCTAAGATAGAGGGCATGGAAGCTAAGATGGATGATTTGAAGATAGATTTGAAGACAGATTTGAAGAGAGACATGGCAGATTTGAAGACAGACTTGAAGACATACATGGCATATTTGAAGACATATTTGACAAATTTTCTACAAGAAATACTTACTAATGGTGAAAAGGTTGTAAAGGAAACTCATGATGCGAATAAAAGAAATGTTAATCATGATTTCATAGACTCTAATGTGGGATCAAAGACCCACCATATT
>APFE031206359.1:58008-88870 GCA_000404065.3 Pinus taeda
AGAACTACTCAAGTGATTGAGGGACAATTTTTTGAAGGAGAGGGGCATGTTGGTCCCTATAATACTAGTGATTACCCCATTACTATTGTAGTTATACCCCTTATTAATATTGTTGTGCCCCTATTGTCCCCATATTGTTATTATTGTGCCCCATAGAATCCCTCTCTTGTTATTTTTGTGGCTTTATATTATTATTGTTAGGTCGGCTGGGTTATATTGTGACTCCTTAGACTCCTATATATAGAAAGGAGGTTTTGTCATTTGTAATATCCAAGAATTGTTCATTTATGTAATGTAAAGGAGGTTGCCCCCTCGAAGAGGCTGAATTCTAAGGCGTTGATCTATCTTTTCTATATTTTCTTGAGCTGAACCTTTAACCACTAAGTTGGATGAATCATTATTTTACATTCAAGTACAAATTGCATATAAATTCTTAAATACAATTCTATAAATAATGGCTCGAAAGAGACTTGTTCCAACCCTATTCTTGCAAATATTCTTTAATTTGAGTATCCCTCCTTATAGGGTTAATTCATATGATTAAAAATTAAATTTGAAACATTTAAAAGAAATTCTTCTTGAAACCTAATCAATGGTCAAGCAACAAAAAATTGTTCTATATCATCACAATAGCCATTTAGTTTGGGACAATGAGACAAGGTTATGAAGATATTCAAGAGTATGCACATAATTAAATATATGTTTTAAGCATCAAAACATGGTAATAAGTTACATAATAATGATAACATGCATGTAAGTTCTCTCTCTCTCTCTCTCTCTAGGCTAGGCAAGTGGGACCATCCATGGGGGATTTGAACTAGTGACTTATCACAATATGCATGTAAGCTTTATTCAAACTTGAAGAAATCAAACATTCTTTAGCGAGGTAAATTAAACGATTGAAAATAAAAAATCCCAACTTTTTCTCACTATGGGGTTTATTTGATCAAATGGTGACTCCTAATCCATAAAAAAGGGAATTAATATACTTTATAAGAAAGTAAAACACTATATAAAAAAACATATATTACCTTATAATTAACAAGGATAAAAAAAAACCTCCCCTAGTAACAAATCCAATTTATCAGATCAAAAGAAATGCTAGAGGACATATATGTGCCCTTGATGAAGGATAACAGAATATAAACACACCCTTAATGAAGGAAAAAACCATGTACCCACTTCTATGCTTAAATAAATATGTGTATATATTTATTTTACAAGAATAATTGAGTAAAAATAACTAAAAGCAATCTTGTGGGTGGCTTTTTATTATAACTAAAATACTAAAATATTTTAATATATTAAATTCTATATCTAATGCTAACAACAATATTAAAAAAATAGTTGTAGGAGTTTCAAAGCTCAATATTAAGTAGCTCTAATACTACATGACAAAGTTTGCATCAAACTATGAAGTAGACATCCCATATTTCCTTTCAAGCAATCTATTTGACAAAAAAATGCTAAGATATAATGAACCTTAAAAAAATTATGTTAATGAAAGATATGAAGAATAATTTACACTTTTTGACCAACGTTTGAATGAGGAGAGTTCTTCTTCTTAATATCCACCAGTTCCTTTAGATAGTGAATTTTATTTTTATCCTTGAATTTAGCTTGATTAGATTTAATGATGATCTTGTTGTGTAGATCATCTTCCAGATTCATTGCATTTGGTTATTGTTGATCGAAGTTTTGAACCATCAACGGTGGTTCATCTTCAGGATGTGAAAGATTAGTAGAAAACTGGTCTTATTCTTTAGTTTGATAAATAGATGTAAGAGATGCATTGTTGACAGATATTAGGGATTGTTAATTTATTAATTTATTATTGAATTTATTTTCTATAATTAATATTAAAATATTGTTAATGTTAAATTCTAAAATATTTTCATTTTAATAATTTATTGTTGAATTTGTAATTTGTAATGATAATTGTGAATATAAATACAATTATTGTTAATTCATTAATTTATTATTGATTCAATAATAAATTAATAATAATTATTGTTAATTTATTAATTTATTGATTAATTTATGTTAGCTATATTATTATTAATTAATAATAATTATTGCTTAATTTATTAATTTATTGAATTATTTATTAATTAATTTATTGATTTATTTTATATATTTTTAATGATTCTTGTTGGATTATAATTAAAGGATTAACTTATTTGTTTTTGGATAATTTAGAGAAGGATAGTGGTTAGGGAAGGGTAGGTTTAGATGATAGGACTGGAGTCCAGTTTTCACTTATGGTCCATCCGTCATCTCTGTTGAGTTTATTAGGGTGCTTACTATTTTCTATGGCTTCTATGAATTTCCTTATGAAGTAATGCTCACTTCTAGCTAAGATGCAGGTATCTTCTATACAAATTTGGTGTTTAGTTATATTGGAATGTCCAATACCGAGGAGATGGAATATTTTAGAACATTGAGTGCCAAATTCAACAGCACATTGCATTCAACTTCTCAAATGCCAAGCCTTTATTTTTACTGAATCAATAAATTCATTATGAATGCATGCTGAGTTATCTAGGTGGATATCGTTGGCCACTGACCTCTTCCACTGACTCAATGGTTCTTTATCTTCTTGGTATTTTTGCTAAGATTTTTTGGGTCCTAACCTTTTGAGGTTGTTTTGAGGCCCTAAATTTTTTTTTTTAGCAACTCAAGGGACTAGGGGTTGACATAACATGCCCTAGTATTAGTTGGAAGTTGTAGTACTTAGATAAATCTTTCCAAAGAGCTATTATGTGCTGCAAACATATATTGTATGTAAAATATATGCCCTTAGTAATTGATGTAACTGAATAGCCACCTCAGGGCTTGTAAAACTTTTGGTGATTCATCTTCTAGGATTAGGCTTTTGGACCTATAGGGTTCCTTGTTTATATTAAAAGACCATTCTTTCAACTTTTTTTAATAGCGTTTGTGAATCTGTG
The DNA here is from genome assembly GCA_000404065.3 of Pinus taeda. Lineage (NCBI taxonomy): Eukaryota > Viridiplantae > Streptophyta > Pinopsida > Pinales > Pinaceae > Pinus > Pinus taeda. The sequence goes on from APFE031206359.1 coordinate 60,960, forward strand.
TAACCACCATGTCTATATCTTTAGAGATAACTACCATCATTCTAGCCAGTTGTGTTCTACAATATTATGTTATTTTATGTATTAATCTAATTTAGTTTTCCCTACATTATTATGCTCTTATCTATCTTTGTGTGTTTGTTTCATTTCCTTTTATTCCTTTTAATTCATTGATTGTACAACTTGTATTAGTGGTATTAGAGCAATCTACTCCTTGTTGTTTCTGGGTGCATGTCCCCTACAAGGTTAGGGTATAAAGAGTTGGGTCTCGAGCTAGTTTCACTTGGGAATGATCAATATCTCCAACCTAAGTGGCATCCCATGGTAGAAGAAAATAGAGATTATGTAATAGGATACCCTATCAAGTTATTGCTTTGGGAAGCACTCGTGTGATAGAGGAATGAGATGATGGACAATTTTTCCTTGATCCTTTGATGACTTCCAACAATGGTCAAGGCACCTTCAACTAGTGGAAATTTTAGAGGTGCGACACCATTCAAGGTAGAAATTAAATTTGATATCCCCTTAGTTGAATGAAAAATGGATGTAGGTGGTTTATGGAAATGGATAAATCTATTAGAGGGATATTTCTTTTTCCAAAAAAGAATTGACCATGAAAAGATCATGTTTTAGCTCCTGAAATCCCTCCCCCATGTTGAATATTAGTGGGAAGATTAATGGAAGAGACACAACAATGGCATTAGAGAAATTTTGAGAGAAAAATGGGTCACAAAAAAAAATAGTACAACTAAAATCAACTTTATAAGAACCAATGTGATTCAAGATGACGATGTCAACCGTGGGGAATGATTCACCATTTTTGGAGTAAAAATGTAAAAATATTAATAAATAAATAAACTACTTTTTCAACTCATATTTTCAACTTATCTCCCTATGGTTTTACTCAAATTTCAAGAAGGATCGCTTGTTGGATGCAAAATTTAATTCCTCATCCAAGGAGAACTGATGTTGCATACTTTTGATGGACGTACACGAAAAATGAGAAATACATGAAAAATGTGATTGAAATCACATTTTTCATGTATTTATCATTTTTCTTGTAGAAAGGTTCATCGAAAATATGTAATATGGGTACTCCTTGGATGAGGAATTAAATTTTGCATCCAACAAGGGCTTTCACTCAAAACTTGAGTAAAACAACATGGCAATAAGTTGAATATATGAGTTGAAAAAGTAGTTTTTTCTTTTTTCCCTCTAAATTTTGATGATGTAACTTAATCTTATTTTATTATTTCCACTATTATTTTATAATATTCCTTAGGAGGCCCATTTTAGACCTAAAAAATTCTCTAATTATGAGTTTGTGATATTCAAGGTAGGACACACTTGGGAAGCTTTTGTTGATGCATTTAAGGAGGAATTATACCTTGTAGGGATCTATGGTTACCAATGCATGAGATGGACAACCTTGTGACAAGAGATAGACTAGATGGTGTTATAGTATACCAATATTTTTCATACCTTTCACTCAAAGTTAGGTATCATAGGCTCTCAGCGACACCTTGTTTTGAAGCACCAAATTGGTATAAATAGGTGCATACAAATCAAGATGGATTTCTTGGACAAATTCTCATTGGGAGGTACTTATCGATATCACTATCAAAATTGAGTAGAAATTGAAGCATATGAATAAGAAAGTGTTTAAGTTTGCAAATCCACTATACCAAAAGCTTAGAAAAGGTGGCCCAAACTAGTAGAACAAGGGACACATCAAGGAGATCTAACTTCAAGCAAGCCAACCCGTCAGAGGAAAAAAAGTGTAATGGGAAGTTGGAAAAGGACACTGGAAAGTGGGGTGAGCTCCACAAAATCCCTTGACATAACATTGATAAATTCCACTCAAAACAATCATCACTAGTAGAGATTAAATAAAAATAAACAAACTCCAGATCTAATTCTGATTTATAACATCACAAAAGAAAGTGGATCAATGATGCACAAACCAATGCCATAATTGTGATTGCAAAGATCTAATCAGAAGAGAAAGAGGCTACTAAAGAGGGTGAATTCCTATTCCATTCATAGATGTGAGTGAAGGGGACCCCAACACATTTCATCACTAATGAAAGGAGCCAAAAGAACTTGATATCAGCTAAGGTCATCAAGATATTGAACCTGCTGACAATGCCACACGCCCAACCATACGCCATTGATTGGTTGAGACATGGATGAAACATTTGTGTCAGTTAGAAATGTCACTTGTATTATAACATCAAGCCCTTCAAAGATGAGGTGCTATTTGATGTTTCCCCACTCAAATTTTGTGATTTTCTTTTAGGAAAACCTCACATATAGAAACATCATGCTAGTAGTGAGTCTCATCCACATAGTTCCATTTTTACTCTAGGAGGTTATCTCTATAGGGTATTAGAGATAGTTTCAACTACTACAATTTCATTAATATCAACAAAACAACACTGAAAGGTAATCTCTTCAGACTATAAATTTTTTCCTATTCATTTTTTGGTTAGCAGGTGAAAGGAAGGTCAATATGATCACCATGACCTTAGAATGAGGCCTTTCTACATGAAAAAATAAATTAGATAATATTGTAGAGACATATAGAGATATCTTCGCTACACTTGTGGGGGTGACTTTGCACTACTGGGTCAAACACTCGATTGAATCAATACCTAGTGATCCTTTATCTAATAGCCTATTATATAGACTCTCTCTAGGGGAATGAGCAAATAAAAAAATAGATTCATTAGCTCATCCAAAAAGGACACATTTAACTGAGCTCCTCACCTTGTAGGAGTACACTATGTTGGTGTAGAAGAAAAATGGGATATGGAGTCTCTAAATTGATTATAGAGCCCTAAACAAAATAAATTTTATAATAAATATTCAATCCCCCAAATTCATGATTTTACCTATCAGCTTAAGGGTGCTAAGTTTTTTATTAAGATTGATATGAAGTTACACTACCATCATGTTCCACTTGAATAAGACTATGTATGGAAGACAACATTAATATCTAAGTAAGGCCTTTTTGAGTGGTGATATCCAAAAAAATATATGAATATGATGGATGATATCCTACTAGCATTCACAAATATTTTTATGGTTGTATGTTTAGATGAAATCCTCATCTTTAGAAAAAACTAAGTATAACATTTGTAGTGCATTCAACAAGTCCTAAGCATCCTATGGCAACAAAATATGTATTCCAATCTATAGAAATGCTCATTTGGCATGCAAATAATTCAATATTTTTGATACATTATGGGTGAAAATGAAGTGCACATGGACCTAATCAAGATCTAAGTCATTCAGGATTGGCTAGCTGGGACAACACTAACATAGCTTTGTAGCTTCTTAGGCATTTATAACTTTTTCTGAAGATCCACATTGAAATTCTCTCATATAACTTGGACCTTAAATAAAGTGGCCAAGGATGAAGCTAAAGAAAAGTTTTCCTAGTTTGAGTCACAAAAGAAATCATTAGAGGATTTAAAACACCACCTCTGCTCCTAACCAATCGTCACCATGCCATGCCTACAAAAACCATTGGATGTTGAGAAAAATACCTCTTACTATGAAATTGGTGTGGTCCTCACTTAGCAAGGACATATGTTGGCCTATCATAGTGAACTACTCTTTGACACTATCAAAAGATACCCAACCCACGAGGATGAGATGTACCCCATTGTGCAAGCTTGTCGATAGTGGAAGCATTGTATTTTGGGAAGGTGAAAATCATCCACACTAATAAAAGGTATTTGGAATTCATACATACAAAAGGAAAGTTATAGAATGAATACCATAAAAAATGGTCCAGATATATTAGTTTAATTTAGAGGTTTAAAATGGGATTAATAAATAAAATAATAAAATAATAGTTAAACTAATTGATGAGTGCCAATATTGCAGCAAGAACGCTGCAACTCCTGGGGCTACCGACTTTACTTCGTCATCCTGGGGTTTGTACATCCTTGGAGGTGATAGTGATGTATTCACAAATAGATGTAATGGTCTACCTTTGTCACTATTTGACTAGGGCAATAGACCACTAGGGTTTCTCAAACCAGCCTTCTATTGACTAGAAGAAGTCTGACTACCAATTGGAGAAGGGAAAATTATCCTCAATGAAAGAAAATAAATGCTGCCTATTTTAAAGAATGAAAGACTGAATTGGAAGATTCTTGTAAAGTAACATGAAATCCTCTATCCACTCATTGGCACATTTTTCTTGCAAAAGAAACCTAGTTTAACCCTACATGTGATGATTTAAACTAACTGAGCATAGAATCTGATCTAGGGAGTATTAACTGCTACATGTATGCGCTAATTAGGAAATAAAAAGAACTCCTTTTTATTTATCATTTCATTTTATGAATGCAAATGCTAATATTTCATTGTTATTTGGTAGGGGTGATAGGTATGAAGGAAGAGGGTCAGAATGATCTTGATGACATGGAGATCAAGTAGAGGCCTAATCCTAACTTCAGTGATGATTTTTCTCAATTCGGGCTCAAAATAGGCTATTATAGGATTTCCTACAAGAAAAATACACGATGTCCTAGTTCTCCTACATGATCCTCTGTTTTAATACAGGAATAGGCTGAAAGCTTAGAAAGTGGTTTAGAAGGCAGAATGAAGCTTGGGTAAGGTAGATAATGGGAGAATAAGGCATGAAGGGGGTGAATACTACCCAGAGCTCAAGCAATCAAGATGGTTTGATTTGTTGATGGAAATGGAAATTTTTGCTTATAAAACAAGAATTTGGATTGAGATTTTAGTGGATTTTGGAGACATGGGTGGATAAGGTTTGGATGGGGCAACCGAGATGAGGTCTCCCTGAAATGTAGAAGCTCCTGCACAAACACACATTCTTGTATGCATCTATACACAAGTGCAACTATACATGGGAAAGATTTATTAAATGGAATAAAACATAAATATTACCATCTAATGGCTTCATGAATGGAAGTGCTTTGAAATCAATACAAAACCTAAGAGACCAGAAATGACAATTGCAATTTATCTTAAGAAACTTAAAGATAATGACCTACTCATCAAGAAACCCTAGTTTATGTAGCAAAGCACGAACTCTGTTTTTGGAATGTATGAAAGTGTCCCTCAAGTCATGATCCCAAAAGAGAGAGATGAGGTGAAAACCACTATCACTAGCTTTTCTAAAATGCCTTCTGTCGCTATGATACCACTATTCTATCTATCCACAAAAGGAATAAAACTAATTAATCATACCAATACTTGCAAATTAACAATACCAAAAGCAGTTCAACAACTAACTATGAATGTAATCTAAGTATACATATACAAGAAGAGGAGCCTCTGCTGCTAGGGTTGGGCCCTAACCAAGGAGCTTTAGCCCTCTAAGTCAACTTAGTGTTGGATTAAGGGAATGCTTCTCATTTTCATTAAAATATAAAAAATACACAAGAGTGATCAGTCAAAAAGTTTCAACTTCGAAAATGCTTCTTGGCTACAACGGACAAAAATACAAATCCTAATGAGGCTCTAGGCCTTCTTATTTATACAACTGAAGCTACCAACAAATTCCTTAAATTTAGGGAGACTTGGCTCCCAATTTCGAGATCAACTCATCTTCAACTGTCATTGGCTTGCCTTCCAATGATGTTAATGGTTTGGTTGCCTACAACTCCGAGTTGATGAGATTCGATGGAGGAATATTTGAGTGAGTGAGGAGTTAAGGAGGGAGATCCCATCTCCTAAAATCCCTCTTGCTTGTCTCTTTCGTGTTCCTGCACTTTAATTAGCCAAAATTTTCTCCAAAACTTGCAATCAATGCACATTAGATGACTAGAGATGACATCTCATCTTTACCCTTCTCATTAAGAAAAATATAACAAAACATGTAAAGAATTATGAGAAAAGTTGATTTTAGTAAGTTGGTGATTTATATTAAGGTCCATATAATTTACCAATTGATGAGCCTCATCATCACCCCCCTACTGAAAGTGTTTCTCATCCTCTGCGAAAATCAATCTATGTCCATGTCTTTCATTGCTTTGTTGGCTTCCCTGACATTCCAGGCTTCTCTTGTAGTCTCCTCCTCTTATGGATAAAAACCAACATGATTCTATATCTCCTCCCACTGATTCCTTTCTTCTTCCACCTTTATCCCTTATAACATACCCAAAAGAAGTGGTGGACTAAGTTTCAAGCCAATCCAGTTGACTTTGAGTCTCTGCAATGCTTGCTTATACATTGGGGTTCTTTTTAGTGCATCCCTCATTCTGTCAGGAGAATGATACTCCCTGATACTCCCTGATCTTTAGGATGTAGAGCAAGGTGTTCCACTTCCTTTGGAAGGATTTCTGGCTTTCATCCCCTAGAAATCACAACATTTCCTCAAAATGAGTGACTGCTTGCTCTTGTGCAACTAGGTATCTTGGTGCAAGCTGGGGATCATTGACAATGAGGTTGTGGGTGCTAATGATAGCCATGGAGTTGGGATGTTTTGCTCTGATGAAAAGGGGTTTTGTTTCTTCTCTTTCCAATACCCTTTTTACTTTCGTAGCTCTGCCCTCCTCATGATTCAACCATGATACAAAGGCCATGAGTTTTAAGTCCCATAGCTTTGGATTGGGGTCCCACATATTAAAATCTATTAGCTCCAAGTTATGTAGGTAGAATTTAGATATCTTGGCTCTTTCCTCCAGGGTGCTTTGGTCACAAAGGTCAATGAATTGCCTATAGTCTTGGAAAGGCATAGTTCCTCTTTGTGCAAGGGTTTTTATCTAAAATTGCAGCCATTTTTATTTGAGGTATAAGGCATATGATTTTTCTAGCATCTTGCATTGGAGTGCCTCCATGGAGATACTTGCCATAGTTACGAGTTGGCTCTCCTTCTCCTGTAGTTTCCTCCTTATCCATGTGTTCTTAGCCTCTAGTTGATATTTCATCACTCTTTCCCTGTCTCTTATTCTACTCAACTATCTGCCCATTTCTATCAATGTTTCTTCCATATGGCCTACATCCTCTACACTTTTTGATTTAGCAATTTTCATCCAACGATGTGTCCTTTCACTCTCCTTTTAAAGTTCAAAGAATAGAGGGACGGAAAAATTTTGTGGTATCACTCTTCCCCCCTCAATGAATCTGTAATAGGAGTTGAGGTTTGGCTCTGGGTTAGGTTCCTTCAGCTCATGGGACTCTCCCTTTACTGTTTCTTGAGTATTTGATGCCTCTTTTCCTTCCCTTTTCCCTTGCAGTCCTTTCTGATCTTGTTTTTGTGTTTCCTGTGGTTTTGATAGGGTTTCCTGTAGGACTATTTTTACTTCCTGTAGGCATGTCTATGTTTCTTGTAGGAGTCCTTTCCTTTTTTGAAAAGGGGTCAAAGGTTCTTTAACTTGTTTTGCTGATGTTGACCTAGTGACATGCCTCCTGACATAGGTGATTGGTGACCTTGGGGAAGCTTGTTATGATGTGCCTTCTTCACCCCTCTTTTCTAGAGGGACTAACTTCTCTTTTTCTTTTAGTGAGTCCTCTATGATAATGGGAATCTTGGTAGGGGTTTGAGGTCTCCCTTGTTTTATCTTGGTGCTCTTCCTTGTTGTGAAATAAAGGGGAGTCTACCTCTGCCTCTTTCCTCTTGATTTGATAAGTGTACTTAGGGCAGTTAAAGTAGCTGCACCCTCCTTCTTTGTGGGCTCTGGAGACAACCTTAGAGATTCCTATTCTTCCCTGCTATGTATTTCAGGACTTTGTTCATCCTATTTTGCTTCATCCTTTGTATCATTTATTTCTGCCTTGTCTTCTTCCTCTTCTTCACGTTCTTCTTTTTCAGGGTCTTCTTCAAGCTCTTCTTCACACTCTTCTTCTTCTTCAAGGTATTCTTCTTCTTTAGGTTATTCTCCTTCTTCTTCCTCACTAGAAGGAGGGTCTCTGCCATACTCAGTGGCTTGAATTTTATCTTCTTCATTCATGTATGAAATGTTGACCACATAATAGGGATTCTAAAGTTGTTCAGGGCATATTCTAGTATGAGTTTGATCAATCCATGATGTGCCAACTTCTGATGCTTCCCTTCTTGTAATTTGATGCTAATGTCTATCAATGACTGTAATAAAAAGTAAGGCACACTAAGCCTTCTATGAGGGGGTATTTCTTCTCCAAATCTCAGCTCATGGAGGAGTCTAAACTGGTATCCATAGACTATACTGAATCTACCCTCACAGGAAATATACTTGATGATGTGATAACTTACTTCCTCATTTCTCCATTGCAACCATAGAGGAAGTGTAGTGATCCTGCTTATGCTCTTAGGAGTAATTGCTACTGACAAATCCCTCACTACAGTAGTGGCACTGGCTCTACCTAGGGGTATGAGTGACATTGAAAATTCCCTAGCTACATCATCATCATATCCCCTAAGTAGCTCGAAGAACCCAGGCCATTGATGCCTTGTAAAGATTTCTACCACATGGGGATGTTGGTGTATTCTGGTTGTTCTTGTGGGCTCCCTTTTATTGAAACCCCTTGTCATATTTTCTCTCTGTCAACCTATTTGTATGAGGTTTGGGTGGCTATAGATCAAGAAATTGTGTAGGTGATGAAGGTTTAAATTTTACCCTACATAATCTTCCACAAAATTTTGTCTATCTCTTATGCACATGACAAATACTTAAAAGAAATGACAATTTCTTTCCTTTTTCTCTTTACAAATGAAAACACAGGGGATATGGCACCTACCTTCCTCTACAATGCTCTGGTGATGATAATTATTGAATTGTTGGCCCTATGCATCCACTTACAACATTTGTGACAAGTTTCTGTGTTTCCTATAACTTTCCTATAGTTTCCTGTAGGTGCTCACTACAGGTAGGCCGAGACTAACGTTTCATTTATATGACTCCTAGAGGTTATCTTTGCTATCAAACTCTCAAGATAAACAATACTTTTCATGGAAGTCAGTGAATATTTCTATTTATGGATGATTTCATTGAGTGATGTGCTAGCTAGCTAGGTACATATTTCTCCTTTTGGACCGTTGGTCCCACTACTAGTTAATCATGCCACCCTTCCTCGTAATCATCTCCCACTTCTGTTCACTATAACTTGAATACCTTTCTGATTTATTCCACTTTTGATGTGACCTTGCCACGTGTCCGGTTGACTAACAATTTACTTTTCATACTTATGAGGGAGTATTGATGAGGTGACATACCTATTGGTCATTTTCCTTGCTTATGAATGCTATAGAGTGGTGTTGCTATGCTGCTCATGACCCAGGTGCCTCTTCTTGACTGCCTTTTTCTTTTTTTGTTGATCCTATTTTGCTGATGGGTTGTCTTCTTGTTGATGTGTAGGTGCTGGCTTCCTCTGTTGCCACTGAGCTCTGGAGGAGTTTCATTGTGCCTACAGTTATGATTCTCCCCTTACATGGTGCTGAAGGTTTAGGTTTGGAGCCTGCTGCTACTTCGAAATAGGCTGCTACAGGATTTCCTAAAGGAAAACTACAAGATGTCCTTCAACTGCCTTTTTTTTTTGAATTTTTGTGTCCTTTCTCTGCTTGGAGGGGGAATAGGTATTGGAATGAGTGGAAGGTGTGGGCATGGAGTGGAAGGTGATAGGCTGCTGGTGGCATGCCTCTTTGATGTTATTTTCGCTTTTTTCCTTCATTTTTTCTATGTTTTTCTCTGACTTGATTTTCTTTTGATGGACACAGGGGGTGACATGGTCATGAAGGGGGTTAGCGTGGTGTGGTGAAGTCAATGGACTTATTTTCTATCCCAAGACAAGCCTGCATCACAATTTCTCCATCGGACTACCTTTCCTATAGATTTTCAGGACTTCCTATAGTGCTACTGGAAACTCCTGTAGTAATTATAGGAAATCCTATAGAAAGCACAAAATGGCTTGAAATTTGAATTTTTCTGTTGCTGGAGATGAGTATGGATGAAGGAACATGGGGATTATGGAGGAGATGAAATGGATGAAGAAAATCATGGCATTTTGTAGGGATTTCTTCCCTCCTATCTCTGTGTCCATTATCTTCTTGAAAACCTGCAAAAAACCAGAATTATTATGAATGGGCAGGTTTGAGGTCACTGCCATTATCTTTGTGCCTTTTTTTTTGAAAGACAACCATGTTGCCTCAAAGGAGGTTTTCATCCTGGTGGCCTGCCCTGGGCGCCTCAGAAGTAGTTTTCACCCAGAGGTCTTTTATTATTATTATTTTTTAAAACACTCTTGGGCTGCCTCAAAGACATTTTCAACATAAGAGTGGGACTTATGTGCCTCATGGAGATTTTCACCTGGGTCTCTTTATTTATTTATTTATTTATTTTTATATTCAACAGACCTCAAGAATTTGGTGAGGTGGAAGTCGAGAGTTCTTCAATCACCATTACTTCCTTGCTGATGCTACTGATGAATTCCTTCTTTGACAAAGGATTTTTGTAAACTTTCAACCTGTACCCATTGATAAGCAAAGGGATACCTTCTTCATCGGTGGTTCTTATCTAAAAAACACCATTATCATGGAATTTTTCTATCACATCTAGTCCCAACCATATGGTCATCAACTCTCCTTTGAAATATTTGTACTGGGAGTCATACAACAGGGCCCAATCACCTTCTTGAAACAATTTGTCTTTGATATTTTTGTCATGCCAGATTTTCCTTTGTACTTGAGTCACTTTTGTCTACAGGAGGGCCTACCTTCTGAATTCATCTAACCCATTTAGTTGGAGCAATCTCTCTTGTTGTACCCTTGTGAAATCCAAATCCAATTGTGATGCCATCCTTAAGGTGTTGTACTCAAATTCAATGGAAAACAAATCCTTCTTCCCATAGACCAAATCATAAGGGGTGAAGCCAGTGGTGGTCTTCCAAGTTGTCTTGTTGGCTCAAGTGGCCTCCACTAGTCTGTCTGCCCAATCCTTCCTACTGCTGCTAACCACTTTTTTCAGAATGCTTTCCAATGCTTTGTTGGTGACTTCAACTTGTCCATTAGCCTGAGGGTGTTAAGGAGTGGACTTTCTGTGCTTGATATTATGCTGGATTAACATATTCTCAATCATGTGTGAGGTGAATTGACTACCTTGATTAGTGACCAACTCTCTAGGGTATCCAAACTTGTAAAACACATTCTCCCTTAATAAATTAACCACTTTTTCTTCTGTGGCTACCTTGACAGCTTCGGTTTCAATCCACTTTATTAAGTAATCGGTGCACACATTGATGTACTTTTTCTGCCTAGATGGAGGATCAATGGGCCAATGAAATCCATGCCCCACTTGTCAAATGGCTCAAAAGTCACTTGAGGTTGCAGAGGAATTTCATCCCTGGGAGTAGGTTTCCCAATCCTTTGGCACTGATCACACTGGATGGTATACCTTCTTACATCCTGGTGGAGAGTGGGCCAATAATAGCTAGCTTTTAGTACCTTGAATGCTGTCCTTTTGGCTACGAAGTGGCCTCCACAAGGGCCATCATGACAGGTCAGAAGGATGTAAAAAAATTCCTCCTCCCTGACACATCTTCTTAGAATTTGATCTGGGTCCAACTTGAAGAGATTTCCCCTAATCGAAGTGGATGGGGTGATTTTCCTTATGATTATGCTCTTCTTGTTGGAGGACAAATTTGGAGGGAACTGTGCAGCTAATAAGTAGTTGGATATGTTAGCAAACCATGGAGAGAGAACTGAAATGGTGAATAAATGCTCATCTAGCAGCTGGTAATCAACCATTCCTTCCTCACCTACATGCAAAGTCAATATGGACAAAAAATCTACAACTACATTTTCTTTGCCAGGCTTATCAATAATAGTTAGATCAAATTGTTGTAACAAAAGTAACCATCTAATAATTTGAGCATTCACATCAGGTTTGTTCATCAAATATTTATTGGAAGCATGGTCGGTATGCACAAATTTTTGGTAACTAGTAATGTAATGTCTAAATTTATTCAATGAATGGACAAAAGCTAGGAGCTCTTTTTCACTCATTGTGTAGTTTAACTCAGCTTTGGACATATTTTTGCTGATGAAGTAAATGGCATAAGGTAGCTTGTCATCTATATAGCCCAGAGCTGCTCCTATAGCTTTATGAGAGGCATTAACATGTATGTGAAAAGGAAGATCTCAATTTGGGCCTCGTAGAATAGGTGCAATAATCAACTTGTCCTTTAGGGTTTCTAGGGCTTCTGGGCAGCTTTCCAACCATAAAAATTTAGGGTCCTTGGCCAATAGACCAAACAAGGGTGAGGATACCTTGCTAAAGCCTTTTATGAATCTCCTATAGTATCTGGCCAAGCCTAAGAAACTTCTGACATCCCGTTGCTTCTAAGGAGTGTGGACCCTCTTTATGATAACTATCTTATTTAGGTCTACTTGCAGTCCTTCCTGGGATATTGAATGACCTAGAACATTCCATGTAGTCATTAAGACTTCACACTTCTCGGGACTAAGGGATATGTTTATTTCAATGCATTTGTTTAACACCTTTCCTAGGTTATAGAGAGCCTCTAGGAAATCACACCCATAGGGGGTGAAATCATCCATATAAATTTCTACAGAATCATGGACTAGCTCTGCAAAGATGCTCAGGACTACTCTATGGAAAGAGGCAGGGGCATTCCATAAACCAAAAGGAAGGACCCTATAGGAAAAGGTACCCCAGGGACAAGTGAAGGTGGTTTTATCTTGGTCCTCTAGGATGATCTAGATTTGATTGTAACCAATGAATCCATCCAGGAAAGATAAGAACTTATTTCCTACCAGAACATCTAATACCTGATCAATGAAAGGTAGAGGTAAATGGTATTTTTTTGTGGCTTTGTTTAGCTCTCGGTAATCCACACAGATCCTCCACTTTCCATTTTTCTTTGGAACCAGAACCAGAACCAGAGGAGACACCCACCCACTATCTAAGATGGGGTAAATTGACCCTGCATCCAACATATTTTGCAATTCTTCTTTGAAAATATCCTTGAGATTTGGGTTCATTCTCCTTTGAGGTTGGTAGATTTGCTTGCAACCTTCCTTGATGTAAATACGTTGAGTACACACCGAAGGGTGAACTCCCTTCATTTCCTTGTAACTCCAAGCAAAGGCATCCAATTGCTTCCATAGCATGTCACATAACTTCTCTTCTTGGTGTACAGAGAGAGGGGTTGATTTTCAATGCTCTTTTAGGGCCTCGCAAGGATCAAAGGATAACCTTTGAACTTGATCTTAGGTTGGAGAACTAAGAAGTCAACAAGGTATTCCTAGGAATCAATGGAGAGCATCACATCCTCAACAATTCCCTCAGGAGTTATTGTGGATCTATCCACAAGTTGCAAGACTGTCGTGGTCTTCCTTAATGACCCCTGGAGATTCATTTTAAGCATAGTCTCCTTAGTCATCACATTGATGGAAACCCCAAGATCGATCAAGGTATGGGGGAAAATGGTGCCATCGATGTGTACATCTACTACAAGACTTCGAGGATCTAGATACTTTAGGAAAATCACCTGCCCCAACATTAAGTCGGACAATTGTCCAATGACATTAATGGTAGGGTGTCTTTCTTTTGCCTTCTCAAATGTTTGAAACACTTCTCCTTGATTAACTTGTTGTAGATAGGGACAACTTTTATAGCTTGGAGAAGCAGGATTTTGACACACATTTTTTTTAACTTACCTAGAAATTCAGTCTCTTCTGGGGTGTGCTGGACATAATGGTTTAATCGCTTAGGAAAAGGAGGTGGATTTACTTGAGGGACACTTTCCTATTTTTACTCTTCACTCTCCTTAGGTGGAGATGGAGGTTGATTATATGGAAGCACTCTTCTAAACCTGAGGTTAATCTCATGAATTTCCACAGCATAGGTAGGGTAGGACGTTTCTACACTATAGACCTATTGTGCCTACTTGTTGTTTAGGTTCAGATTTGGTTGGGAAAGCATTTGAGGTTGTTTAGGTGGAGAAGGATGAAGGAGATGAGGTTGAGGTGGAGGTGGAGGCAATAGGATTGGAGCTTGGTTGTATGGGGGCCTCCACCCTTGGGATGGTTCATTCCACTGAGGTTGTGGAGGACATATGGCTGAAATGGTTGGTTGGTAGATTGGGAATGGTATTGAGGTGCAAAAGACCTGGGAGAAGGTGTGGACCATGAAGGATGAGTAGGAGGGCACTAAGGGGGAATGGATGTAATCTGGTTAGGGTTGTAATATGAATAGGATGCCGCCTGCATGCCTTGCTAGTATGGTTGAGTTCCTTGAGGCTTCCTTTGATTGATGTAGAAGAGTTGTTCAGTCACCCCTTTGGTTCCCTCATACACAACTTTTAGTACCAACAGGGAAGGGAACTTGTCTATGGAGTGGTTTTCCTCATAGATCGAGAAAATTTATATGAGATTCAATGGATATTCATTCCTAGGGTGCCTCCTAGTGCATCTAGGGCAGAATATAGCTAAGGCTCTCTCTGCTTCCTCATGATTCCTCTTGATATGCATGGTGTCTATTTGCAGAGCAAGGGTATACAACATTTTTCTCTTAAAGACTTCCAACATGTTACCAATTTCACTTTTTATGGATGTGTTGGAAGAAGACGAATTGGCCACAACTTGGATAGCCCTACCCTTCTTTCTAGCGGCCCTACAATGATTCTTGAAAACTGTCTTGATATCATTGTAGGGTAATTGATAGATATCCCCTCCTGACAACAAGTTTAGGGTTTCTAGGAGATCTTCCCTGATACCCCTGAGAAGGACTAACTTAAGTGATTCAGGATCAAGGGTCAACCTGGCCCTTTTGTAGCTGAGCCGGAATATTTCCTCATAATCTTCTAAAGATTCATCATGTCCAAAGGTCATTCTAAAAATTTCCTCTATGGTATCTTTGGACCTGCAGTAGTCCCTATACTTGTTGTTGAAGGCTTGTTGCATCTGAGCCCAAGTGGTGATACTATCCCCAGGTAAACCCATGAACCAGCACAAGGCTGCATCTTTGAGAGTGGATGTGAATAATTTCAACTTCTGATCATTAGAGGTGTAATCATAAGTTCTGCATATGACAAAAAACTTGAAAAAAAAGGTATCCGGGTCTTCTGAGGCCAGGCCATGGAAGTGAGGAAGAGCAGAGGGGGCTTATGTTTTTCATCTTAGCATCCCCATTAGTTTCTCTAATGGGAAAAGCACCCTCAACTCTATTTCGGTCTCCCCTTTCATTTCTATTTTCAACCATCATGTAAGTTGGTGGAATGGTCTCTTCTTCTTCCTCGATAGGCTCTTCAAAAATCTCTAGTTGGTCACCTAATGGGTCCTCTAGCTCACAACCACCAAAGAAGAGAGAAGGTTGGTTGTTTGATGTGGTGGGGGTATTTCAAATTTTTTTCCTAAATTGTCTCTACTCTTACGAGGCATGAAAGGAGTTTTTTATTTTGTTTTGTTTTGTTTTGTTTTTAGTTTTGTTTTTGTTTTTTTGTTTTTGTTTTTTGTTTTTGTTTTTGTTTTGTTTTGTTTTTTGTTTTTGTTTTGTTTTGTTTGTTTGTTTTTGTTTTGTTTTGTTTTGTTTGTTTGTTTGCTTGTTTTTGTTTGCTTTTTTGTTTGTTTGTTTTTTTGTTTGTTTGTTTGTTTGTTTGTTTGTTTGTTTGCTTGTTTGTTTGTTTTTTGTTGAACTTCTTGCAAAAGAAAATAAAACCAAATTGCAACTACTTGCTGAATGAAACTAATTGCAGAATGGAAAGAAAGCAACACCAAATTGCAACTACTTGCTTAATGGAACTATTTGTAGAATGAGAAAGAAATAAGGAAAGAAAGAAAGCATAAATCACATCTACTCATACACATCCCTGAAAACGATGCCAAAAAGTGATGAGCACTAGTATTGTAGGAAGAATGCTACAA
Organism: Pinus taeda; assembly: GCA_000404065.3. Lineage (NCBI taxonomy): Eukaryota > Viridiplantae > Streptophyta > Pinopsida > Pinales > Pinaceae > Pinus > Pinus taeda. Next base: position 76,801 of record APFE031206359.1, read on the forward strand.
CACCTGGGGCTATCGACTTTGCTTCATCAACCCGAGGTTCGTACAAACTTGGAGGTGACAATGCTGTATACACAAATGGATTTAATGGTCTACTTTTGTCATTGTTCAACTAGGGCAATAAACCACTAGGGTTTCTTAAACCAGGTTTCTATTGACTAGAAGAAGTCTGATTACCAATTGGAGAAGGGAAAATTATCCTCAATGAAAGAAAATAAATGATGCCTATTTAAAAAAATGAAAGACTGAATTGGAAGAAGCTTGTAAAGTAACATGAAATGCTCTATCTACTCATTGACACATTTTTCTTGCAAAAGAAACCTAGTTTAACCCTATTTATCACATGTGATGATTTAAACTAACTGAGCATAGAATCTGATCTTGGGAGTATTAACTGCTGCATGCATGCGCTAATTAGGAAATAAAAAGAACTCTTTATATTTATCTTTTCATTTTATGAATGCAAATACTAATATTTCATTGTTCTTTGGCAGGGGAGACAAGTATGAAGGAAGAGGGTTAGAATGGTCTTGATGGCATGGAGGTCAATTAGAGGCCTAATTCGAGCTTCAGTGATGAGTTTATTCAATTCAGGCTCAAAATAGGCTATGACAGGATTTCCTACATGAAAACTACAGGATGTCCTAGTTCTCCTACAAGATCCCCTATTTTACTATAGGAACAGGTTGAAATATTAGGAAGTGGTTTAGAAGGCAGAATGAAACTTGGGAAAGGTAAATAATGGGAGAATAAGGCATGAAGGGGGTGAACACTACCCAAAGCTCAAGCAAGTATTTCAAGATGGTTGGATTTTCTCATAGAAATGGAATTTTTTTCTTATAAAATAGGGATTTGTATTGATATTTTAGTGGATTTTGGCGACAAGGGTGGTTAAGGTTTGGATTAGGCAACCAAGATGAGGTCTCCCTACAATGTAAGAGCTCCTGCAAAAACACACATTCTTGTCTGCATCTATACACAAGTGCAACTATACATGGGAAAAATTTATTAAATGGAAGAAAACATAACTATTACCATCTAATGGCTAAGTGCATGAATGGAAGGGCTTTGAAATCAATACAAGAAATAAGAGATCAGAAATGACAATTGCAACTTATCCTAAGAAACTTAAAGATAATGACCTGCTCATCAAGAAACCCTAGTTTATGTAGCAAAGCAAGAACTTTGTTTTTGGACTGTATGAAAGTGTCCCTCAAGTCATGATCCCAAAAGAGAGAGATGAGGTGAAAACCACTGTCACTATCTTTTTTGAAATGCCTTCTGTCACTATGATACCACTGTTCTATCTATCCACAAATGGAAGCAAACTAATTAATCATACCAATACTTGCAAATTAAGAATACCAGAAGAAGTTCAACAACTAACCATGAATGTAATCTAAGCATACATATACAAGAATAGGAACCTCTGGTACTAGGGTTGGGCCCTAACCCAAGAGATTCAACCCTTTGAGTCAACTTAGTGTTGGATCAAGGGAATGCTTCTCATTTTCATTAAAATATAAAAAATACACAAGAGTGATCAGTCACAAAGTTTCAACTTTGAAAATGCTTCTTGATTGCAATGACAAAAAATATGAATCCTAATGAGGCTCTAGGCCTTCTTATTTATACAACTGAAGTTACCAACACCTTAAATTTAGGGAAGCTTGTCTCCCAATCTCAAGATCAACTGGTCTTCAATTGTCACTGGCTTGGGTGCCAATGATCTTAATGGCTCGGCTGCCTGCAACTTCTAGATGATGAGATTCGATGGATGAATATTTGAGTGAGTGAGGAGTTAAAGAGGGAGATCCCATCTCCTAAAATCCCTCTTGCTTGTATCCTTCTATTTCCTGCACTTTAATTAGCCAAAATGTGCTCCAAAACCAGCAATCAATGCACATTAGACCATTAGACATGACATCTCATCTTTACCCTTCTCATTAAGAAAAATATAACAAAATATGTAAAAAATTATGAGAAAAGTTGATTTTAGTAAGCTGGAGAGTTGTATTAAGGTCCATATAATTTACCCATTGATGAGCCTCATCACTAATAAAATAAGACTCATGAATTTTTAAAGGAAAAGAAAAAAACTATTATTTTTATTGTATTTTTAGTTTATCTCCATATAGGATTTCTAAAATGTCACATGTAGACACCCATTGGATGCATAATTAAATTGCATGTACAATGAGTACCCACTCTTCATATTTTTTTGCAAAGCCACACAGTAAAAATGTGTCTCTCAAGAAACACATTTCTATCACGTACTTTCAATTTATTTTGTTTTTAGTCTACTCAGAACTATGAAGAGTGGGTAGTCATTAGATATGAAATTTGATTTTGCATCCAACATGTGTCTACACTTGACATTTAAGTAAACATATAAGAAGATAAGCCAAAAATACAATTAAAAGAAAGAAATTTTCTTCTTTTCTCTCCAAAAATATTTACCTCTAGGTATGAAATCATCATATGGAATCTTATTATTTCTTTTAAGGTTGATTTTGTTAGTACATTTTTTGTTTTGAGTCCCATCATATACCTAAAAAATTTCCTAATTGTTAGAACAGTTCCACTTGAGCATCAAGTACAAGAAGTGGAGCACAAATCATGTTGTAGTTTGTCTCAAGTCACCCTTGGTTGTGGAGGTAACCACCATTATTAACTCTTATGGATATGGGTACTTTGCGTGGACACACTTATACAATAGCGAATATGAATTTTTTCCACATACCATATGTTGATTGTAGAAAAACAAGTTCTACAATTCCACCCCTAGGATGTGATCATGTTGGGCAATTGTTTTGTTCCTTCAAGTGAGCATGCCAAGATGAACTATGTGTTAGAAACATAATCCTCAAGGATTGGGAAAAAATATGTGAATATGTAAATAGAGAAATTTGAATAGTTAGAATAGGAATATACATTGGAATTTGAATCCCAAAGGTCACTCCTCTTCATCTATATAATGATGCTCACATCAATGCAACAACACAATTTGGAGTTACCATCTTAACCTAACATGGTATCATAGCATAGGCCCTACATTTAGGCATTTTATTCCCTCTTTGTAACTCCTCTTCATGTCAAAACTAGGCCCTCTCCTAAAATATACATATGTATATTATCAATGCTAAGTGTTGAGTATGTTGTCATTGATGTCAAAGCGAGTGCAGGATGACATAGTGGGTGCAAGATATCAAAGTAGGTGTAGGATATCAAAGTAGGTGTTGGATGTTGCAATTGATGTCTTTGGCATGCTGGCATGCATGGATGAGATGATGCATTGGTAAAACCCTAGTTGTAGGGTTTGGATTCCCTATACGATGATTATACTCCACGATTGATGGAGATTTTGAAGAAGCAGATCAATGAATTCATCTTGTAGACACTCACCATTGGATTCTATTCATCATGTTGATTATGTTGATATATGGAGCACCACAAGAGCCCTCATAGTTTGAGAGATATGCCCAGTCAAAGGTAGTGAACCCTCATTATGGTCAAAAACTCCAAACAAGTAATGATGTGGCATCACATTATTGGTTAGATGATGTGGAAAATAAGGATGATTTGGTGCAAGGGTTTCAAGATTTATTTTGAAATTAAATAAGGTGTTGTAAAAGGTTTCATAATAAGAAGGTATTATGGAGGGCTTTCAAAATTTCTTTTAAATGTTACCACAAGTTGGCCCTAATGTTGGCTCCAAAATTAAAATTAAAATTTGGTTAGTTTCCCTCGTAAACCATAATTCAACCTATTCTAAAAGTCCCTCTATAAATCTATATAAATTAAGGGAATTTGGATCCTTAGTGTATCGAAGGTGTTGAAGTATTATTTGTACCTACAACCTTGAGAAGTTTGGATGGGAAGATAATGTTAGAAACCAGGAAAATACTGAGAATGGGGTGAATCAATATTGTAGGAATTTTAACATTCCTTTTTTTCACTTGTAAAAATATTAGGACACCATAGAAATCTTCAACAATTAATTCATATGAGCATGAAATGAACCAACATGAACAACACAAATAACACACAAAGATTCTTCGAAAATTTCTGTAATTTCTTCAAAAGGCAAGTTACAACTTCTTGTTACAAATTTTTATGGCTACAACCAGCAAGAAGCTACAACTTCCTGATTTATCAGCTACAACTGAATGGAGCTACAACCACAAATATTTACCAACACCTACTAGAAGGATCTACAATCCCTAGTCTGCAAGTTGCAAGTTGCATGACATAAATGATTCATTTATCATCCATTTTCACACTAGAACCATACATTCCAACTCAAAAATAAATTAATTTTCCTCTCCAAGAATCACCAACACACCCTCAATGATCTCTGACTACTGAGAAATTGACCATCTACACCAATAGTTTCTCAACTCATACTCTTCACAATCAATAACAATCTCTCTCAATCTACTTTTCTTATAAAGCATTCTTCCTACTAAGTTAGGCTTCTTCACTTCATATTTTTAACTTTAGGTCTCATCTTCATGCATAAACTTTATTTTTCTCTTCATCTAGATCTTGCGATTTTTATTTATTTATTTATTTATTTATATTTTATTTTTCTTTTCTGAATTTTTCCTTCATGTTTTCAATCTCTGATCTATTGTACTTAACTCAATCTTTGAGTTTTTCTAATTAAATATGCAATTTCAGGTTATTCTAGGACTTATCAGAGTTTAACTAGAGTTTTAGTTGCAATTCTAATTTTGGTTAGGCTCCAAATATAAGAAAAATGAAAAATATAGAACCAATATTATCCATGTTTCTAGATTTGTTGTTCAGCCCCTGGTTCTTTGTATTTTTCTCCTTTGGTGCATAGGACCATGTGCCGTGACAATTTTTCTTGTACTTGAGCTCTTCACTATAAACTTCACAGGCCCTTGGTCATTAATTGTTGCATAAAACTTTTCTTGATGCTAATGCTTATCCCCTGACACCTTTTATTTGGACACTTTTGTTTGGGAGAATTTAAAAACTTCCAGGGTAGGCTTTGTGAGATGAGCTGTCAGTGGGGTTGGCTTATGCCTCTCCCATTAGTCATCAGCTCTGCCCGTACATGCGATGTCTCTTGGTTTTGTTACTCAGTCATTCTCCTCCTGCTACCATAACTTTCCTCTAAGGTCATGCCATAGGAGTGACATGTCCTGTGGGGCTACATCTCCTCTTCTCTGATTGGTTGTTGCTGCTTGGCTATACAATTTGACATGTTTTGACCTTGTCATCTTGATTGTTCTTCTAATGTGGCTTCAAAATACTCTGGGGTCAAGCCTATGGGATGATATCACATTGACATCATCATCACCACATGGCACCATCTGAGTGGTCCTTGCGTCACTCAAAATTGGCCTAGTTTATTACCCAAAAGGCCCAAATCTTCATGCCACATGTCCTTTGGTCCATACTGTCATGTCATCTACGTTAACATCATATTTGACCAACCAGATGCTGCCACCTAAGTGTCATATATTTTCCAATGAATGGTATCTCCTGTCACTAATATCCTTATCACCTACCACACTTTCTTCCTACTGTGCAATCACATGCTGCAGACACAATCATTGTTGCGATCACTGTTGCACCAAAAATGTTGGTGGTTTGCATGCCCCCTTGGCTGGTTTGTGGTTTAGTGGGGGTGGGGGGTTATGAAACTCACCTCCACCATTGATCTAATGATCGACGATATGGGAAAACCACCCATTGCATCCCTCCCCCCCGCATTTAATGTGTGAGTGTGCTTGGGGCCCCTCAAAGCCAATGATGCGTGGGTGGAGGCACATGGCACATGATCCATCACTAATCTTACTCACTATTTAATGGTCACTTTTGCTAGTCTGCTTCATTAGGTTTGGCCATAAGCCAGATTTAAATCTAGCTAAGTCCTTTTTATATTCTTACTCTTCCTCCTTTGACTTTTGGGGTCCTATCTTTGATTGGACATAAATTTCAAACCAGGAGGCCATCTTTTGCCTTCCACATACCATTGGAAATGTCTTTCAAAGCCCCATTCATCTACTTTGGTTCCAAATTCTATCGAAATGATCTTCTTTACCAAAAATTCTTTCAAAATATCTGCACCCTTTCACCATTAATGTTGATCTTCATTCTTCTTGCTATACTTGAACATTGATCACCTATGCCATCTGTAGGTTTTAACCCCATACAAAAATTACTTGCATATGAATTCTAAAACATAGAAAATAAACAATGCGAGAGAATAACACATAAAACACATATACACAGAGATTTTCCCCTAGATCCCAAAACCGGGACTACCAGCTTGATTTTTCATTATATTCTGTTCAATGTTACAATACATATTTATACATGCTGAAGCATTCAATACCATGGACCGAAAACCATCGCGTCCAAAACCATGGACTGAAAACCATAGGTAGGTTTCCCAACCTAATATAGGGTCCAATTTTTTTTTTCTTGGGGCGCTGCCTCGGACCCCGTAGAGGGGGGCTCCACCCCCCCTCTAACCCTCTGGTTCACTACATAGGTTAGTTGTGGAAAGAATATAACACAACCCAACATTCTCCCACTTGTTGTTTTCTTTCCACACGGGGCCACAAGAGAGCTTAGTCATTTTTCCAGTCCTAAAACACCGATTGTTTCTCTACACCAAGAGAACTTCTCAAATATCACAAATTTTGTCAATGCATCTACAATATTCTTCAAAGTGTCCACCTTTACCAACAACACCTTTTTTTCTTCTATCATATCCCTCACAAAGTGATACTGAACATCAATGTGCTTTGTCTTTGAATGGTAAGCAGGGTTCTTTGCCAAGAAAATTGCACTTTGGCTGTCACAACCTATCCTTATAGCTCCTTGTACTAACCCCATACTTGAACACAATCTCTGCAACCAAACTACTTCCTTACTTTCATAAGTGGCTGCCATGTATTCTGTCTCTATAGTTGATAGTGCCACTACAGATTGTTTCTTACTCATCCAACTGACTACACCTCCAAATAGGTTAAACAAATACCCACTTGTAGATCTTCTCTGATCCAGATATGCAGCCTAGTCTGCATCAACAAAGCCACGAATATCCAACACTCTGTCCAATCCTGGTCTTCCTTGGTAGCACAAACCAAAATAACTAGTGCCACGCAAATACCTGAAAACCCGCTTCACTGCTGTCCAATGCGCCTTCCCTGGTTTTGACATAAACCTGCTCAATACTCCCACTGCATGTGCAATGTCTAGTCTAATACAGACTATTGCATACATCAGGCTACCGACTGCACTTGCATATGGAACATGGTACATATCTTCTTCCTCTTCTTGTATCTTGGGACATTGTTCAATAGATAACTTTACACCTACAGGAATAGGAACCTTCATCGGTTCACTATCATGCATATTAAACCTTTGCAGTATTGTCTCAACATAATTCCTCTGGTTTAACCAGAGCTTCTTCTTTGCCAAATCTCTTTTAATTTCCATGCCCAAAATATAGTTTGTAACACCAAGATCTTTCATGTCGAATTTGAAGGATAATTGGGTCTTCAAATCCTAGAAAATTTCTTTGTCATTTCCAACCAACAACATATCATCCACATATAAGACTAGATAAATAACACGGTCACTAATTAATTTAAATACACACAGTGATTTGCTTTACTTCTAGTGAAGCCAAGTCCCTGTATAAATGTATCAAATTTCTGATACCACATCCTTGGTGACTATTTTAACCCATACAAAGACTTCTTTATTTTGCACACTAGTTCTTTCTTATCCTTCACTGCAAAGCCTTAAGGTTACTTCATGTAGATTTCCTCTTCCAGATCCCCGTGAAGAAATGTTGTGTTCACATCCATCTGTTCTACCTCAAAATCAAAAGCAACAACAACAAATAAAAGTAACCTAATAGAAGTTACCTTGGCAATAGGAGAAAAAATATCACCAAAATCAATTCCCAGCACCTGGGAATAACCTTTTGCTACCAACGGAGCTTTATATTTCTCCACCTTTCCTTTTACATTTTTCTTCTTCTTGAACACCCATTTGCTACCAATGGGTTTCCTTCTAGCCGACAGCTCCACCAGATCCCAAGCCTCATTTTTGTGCAAAGATGCCATTTCATCAACCATGGCATCTTTCCAGAGTTTTCCATCCTCTGAATCTACTGCTTCCTTCATAGTTCTGGGATCATCATCAGTAATAGATAAAGAAAATTTTGAACAAAAAGCAGATGGACTATAGCTTTCTAGCTACCTTCTTTCTCGAACTGATCTTCTTACACCTAGAGTTTGTGGCTCTTCATCTTCTGATTCTTCCTCTGCTTTAGAGTCTGATTCTTCCTCCTTTAGCTCAAACTCTATTTTCTCAGGTTCCTTTGGTTGGACTTCATGTTTAATAACATCTTTCACCTCTATGAACACCACATCTCGGTTGTACACAACCTTCCTTGTTGCTGGGTTCTGTTGTGGCCAGCAACAACCCCCCTTCTTATTTAGCTTTATCACTAATACTAAATAAGTGGGGACCATTATTCATAAATTAAAAAAAATCGATTAATGCTTGCATTTCTTTTTTAATAAAACTTACTATCATAAACTTAGGAGAATACCCTCAAAAAATATAAAAAGGCTTAAGTTTTATGATAAGGTAGAATAAAATCATTCCTTAAGAAACATTGCATCACAAAAAGGGTAATGGATGCCTTCCTACAAGTGTAATTCTAAGTTGCGAAATCACGATGTGAAACTACGCACTAAAAACATTCATCGCATCGCATGCCTCAAACGTCACTTAAAGCTGAAATACCTCAAACTGCCGATATGCGATGGCGTATATCGCAAATCACATTTCGCAGAAAACACATTAATGGATGATTTTCATACACTACGAACCAACGATATTGCGATTCCATGATATTGCGATTTGCGATACTGCGATTTGCGATATTGCGAAGCAAATTGCAAATCGCCTTATTGCAGATCTTCAGGGCTCGTTGTTCGAAAAAGTTTTTTCCATAAACCAGGACCCAATTATGCATGTTAATGTTAATCAATGAGTTATTTGGCAATAATTAATGAAATATGGTTTTGATCTGATCGAAGAGCCATTTCACATAAGGTGGTATATTTTATATGTCTTCGGCATTTAAAGCTTTCTCGTCACCTTTTTCTTATCATTATTCTCACCTCATTTGTAAACTGTAGGAATGAAGAGTAGAGAAGTATGCATAGCAGTGTTTAGGATATTATGGGAAAGAAGGGTAAAGCTTTGAGTTCTAAAGACAAAGAAATGACGCCCTTAGATACAGACACCGCCTGTAACAAAGATGTCGGTATTACTACTTGGGAAGGAATGCACAGTCTACTTGAGGAAGAAAATCCCAAAATGGTGGAGGTTATAGCTACTGCACGCTCACATGGGTCTTCTGAGGTGTCTATTACAGAACTAGTTTGTTCGTTCTTACATCGGATAGTGGCGAGGCCCAAAATTCTTCCATACACGGACATGGTTAAATGGGTACTGGATAGCGCTGACATTACAAATAGACAATTTAAGACACAGGGTTAAGAACTCATGGAGTCATTATTTCCACAAAATTTAAGCTTTATATCCTCTAACAAAAAGCGCACAGGAGGCGAAAATCACACCAGGGAAGCCCAGATCAAGAAACGGAGGCAATTTCTGATGCGCGACTAGTGCTAATCATGCATCGCTGGGCAAAACCCCTTGAAGAGGAAAGCCTCTAATTGCTTAGTCACCTGTAAGCCTAGAAATTTGTAGGAAAAAATGCTAGAGGCAAAAGGCAAAACTTGAACTCTAAAACCAGTAGTATTTATCAGAGATATCCTCAAAGTGGCATGTAGATATGTACAACAACTACAAAACAGGCTGGAGACAGAAGGCTCAAGAAAAGGCAGAATCAATCAAAATTTTAACTAAGTTGAATTGGGATTCTTACTCGACGTACTTGGTAAAACCACATAGCCAGTGCATGACTCTCAAATGCATCATCAATTCTGCCGAAAAGATGGCACCAGATCTTGCTGATTTTGTTTTCATAGGACAACTAAAGTCGGAAGTCGGCCAGGAAAATCTTGTCAAGCAAATGTTGAACTCTTGTGATTTCAAGGAATAGATACACAAATAGTTAGTTGTTAGTTTTAGTTTTAGATTGAGTTTTAGTGTTAATTTTTCTTTATTTTTTCCTGAAATGAGGACGGTCAGTTAAACCGCATCCTACATTTTTGTAATAAATTATTTTTAGATTTAGTTAGTAGTATTTAAACCCTTCTCATGCATTTAGAGAAGGGTCCTGAAATTTGTCAAAAACTTGTCCTCAGAACATGCACTTTTGCACCCTCCGAGGAGGTTTTGATAAATGAATGGAACAAGATTTATTGATATCTGTGTTTAATATCTATTACTGATGTTGCACTTTTGTACTCTTAGTGGATGTTGGATTAAGAAGAGATAAATCATTATTGCTTGAAGCTCATGAGTAGAACTACTTATAAATGGTACTTTTATCTCTTAACTATCTCTGCCTATGTGTTAAAGTGATATTCATGTTCAGTTATTTATGTATGAATGCGTGAATGCTCGAGTTATCATTTGGCACTTCTGTATAGTGATAGCTATTTATTTATGCTTAATATATGAGTAGCTTATTATGCAATATGTTTTTCACAAATGTTTCATCTAACTTTTTATACGAAATGGTTTATCTTTATTGAATTCTTTTCTCATAGCAGTTGAATGATCTTTATTACCAATTGTTATTTGAAATCATTTTAGATCGCATAACAGAAAGATTACATCCCAGGTTAGCTTAGAATTAGATATTTCTATTTATTAGAATACAATTGCATGTTGTTAGATTAGATTCAGAATAAAATCATTTCACTTAGGAACTCTTAGAAAGGAAATATCAGTTCTCAACACACACACACATATATTGGGAAACTGGTCCCATATCCCCAATCAGACCCACTATACCAAACGGAAAAGGATCTGCTAACGAAGGGCTGGAACTGGTGGGTATCCTCCTTGTTGTAGACCCAATTTTCGGGGCTTCAATAGGTTCCAAAGCTTATAACCCTTTAAACCATCCTTATACCCATGAAAGATGCACTTTCAGATTTACTATCCAACTTGGTTCATTTCTCCTTTGGAACATGTACATATGAATCACATCCAAATACCCTCAGATGTGAAATAGAGGGTTTCTTACCAGTCCATACCTCTTGTAGAGTCTTATCCTCCAACATTGATGAAGGTGATTTGTTGACTAGGTAACATGCTGTCTTCATTGCCTCTGCCCAGAATTCCTGTCTTAACCCAACACCACTGAGCATGATTCTTGCCCTTTCCATCAACATCTTGTTCATTCTTTCTGTAACTCCATTTTGATGAGGTGTATATGGAGTAGTCTTCTGCTGTGCTATACCACACTTCTTACAGAATTCTTCAAATTCCTTACTGTAAAACTCTCCACCATTATCTGTCCTCAACACCTTTATCTTCTTCTCTGTCTAGTTTTCCACCAGAGCCTTAAATATTTTAAACCTGTCAAAGACTTCATATTTCTTCTTAAGGAAATATATCCATGTATTCCTTGAGAAGTCATCTATACATGATACATAGTACATAGACTTACCCAGTGATGGAACCTTTATAGGTCCAAACACATCACTGTGCACAAGTTCTAATTTCTGTTTCGCCCTCTTACCACCAGAGGGGAAACTCACTCGATTCTGCTTCCCATATACACAATTTTCATAGAAATCAAAATCTAGAGAGCTATTACTCATACCTTCTACCATACCTTTACAATGAAGTATTCGAAGGCCCTTCTCTCCAATATGTCCAAGCCTTTGATGCCACAACATGGTCTTCTTTCCAAAGGCCACTAGATTTTCTGCTCCACTCTCAGGAACCACATAATTGTTGCACCCATCAACAACAGTGCTACCTTACAGCTTGTATAGAGTTCCAATTCGAACTCCTCGCATCAATACCAGTGCCCCCTAAACCATCTTGCAGGTATCCTTCTCGAACACTATTTTTACAC